>RJVU01067793.1:6103271-6134761 GCA_003731715.1 Anabarilius grahami | reverse complement strand
GGTTTATGTGTGAATACATAATGATTTCATATTTTGCTCAAAGATTTTTATTTGCATCATGTAACCATAACAAAGTTCATTTAAATTTATACAACAAGACTACAACAAATAATTTTTGGTTGAAAAGTTTAAATTTATCCTGAATTTAACTATGTTCACTGAACAGTTTTATTCATGGGTTGTAGCATTAAAGCAAAAAATTTAAAAAAGCTTGCACATATATGCCTGGAATGGATTATTTATCTTGTTCATACTGGCTGACCTCACACTGACCCATGAGACAGTTAAGCAGCAGTAATGTTTTGTCAGATTGGGTTTCCTGCACAACAAGAGCACTTCAATTCTCCATATCTAATATCTGATGCTTTCAGAGGGGTCGGGGTCCTCATATGTGCATTGTTTCACCGTCCCAATTTCCTCGATAAGCTAATAAATGCTGATCACACTTTCTGATCATAAACATCAGAGGAGAGCGAGCACACCGTGTCACAGGGGTCCATTTGATTTAATGATGCATCGCCATGGTAAATAAGTGACTCTGCTTTTGGGAAATCTAATAGAAAACTATTACTGCTTGAACACAGCTCAAGCGAGATGAAGGTCTGTGAGACCAACGTAAATAAATGAACCTTATCAAAGAAACTCATCTCATACGTGATAGAGGAACAGAAGAATGAATGCAGATCAATATTAGGTGCATTCTCGCTGTTGGAGATAGTCCTAACAACAAATGGCATGCAGTATCTGAGCGTCTCGGTGCACAGCTGGCGAACGGTAATGAACGACAGAAAGGTTGAGAGGATTTGTGGTGGTTATCTTTATAAACCATATGGATATCGACCAGATTAAATCTTTCTTTATTGTGGTGGATTTTTTAATAAATAGCATCACTAGGCACAGAAAACCTGCTCAAAATTGAACCCTATAAAGGATTTCTATAAGTGTTTATCATATTCTGTGTAATATATTTTATTACCAATATAGAAGGTTATTAGTTTTTCCTTCAGAGACTGGTCATTTAGGGAAAGACATCAGGGGCAGGAGGAGCGTACATTACCCAGTGTGCACCAACTACCAGTGACATAAGTATATAGACTAACAGGCCTGCTCTGTCTATATATCTGCAAATTATACAATGATTTCCTTTTTATTTCATGTACAGGTATTATTATGAGCACAATCAGTCAAGATTTGTTTAGCGCAATGAACTGTAATTTGCCGCCACCAGCAAGCACAGCTAAACAATCTTATCTAAAGTTTGGTAAATCTGTATAAAGTGATACAAAATAACTTGCTTTATGCAGATACAGACTGACTGTAATGGAAAGTACTTACAAATAATTGTAAACATAATTTTTGGGGAAATTTGCCATCTGGAAGGACAAAATCCAATCAACTGGCCATTACTGTTAAGTAATGCCCAACAGGGTGATAAAAAATTATTAGTGTCAGGGTCCTAATCACCATGTCAGAATAGTTTTCGCTATCATTATCAGCTGATTGTTCATTATTGATAAAAAATCTAAATATAGGTAAGTAGAAATATCAGTTGGACAGGGGTCAATTATACTGTTCAATCCCAAACAGTGTTGTTACTGTTATCTAAAGCTATTAAAATAGTTTTTGTTATCTGAAATAAGTAAGTAATAAGGTACAAGAGGCTGAATCAAGGACAGGAACTAATCGTTTAATAAAATAAAATATAAATATTAGATGAAAATTTCAGTTAGTTGACAAAGCAACATTTCTAATTTTCTTTTAAGTTTGTTTAAGTTGATGTACTACTAAAATGACTAAAACTGAAATAATAAATTATTTAATGAAATATATATATATATATATATATACATACAGCTCTGGAAAAAATTAAGAGACCACTTAACATTGATTTCTGAACTTGGAGTGGTCTCTTAATTTTTTCCAGAGCTGTATATATATATAATTTCAAATAAATTTATAAATTTAAAGTTCAACTTTTAAACAAAAAGATTATTAAAAAAATATTTAAGAAATACAAAACTAATTCAAAATATGAATAAATAAAATAAAATACACTGAAAATATGTAAAAAAAATATATATACAACTAAAATAACACTGATCCCAAAGAGTCATCTATAAAATGAAAGCACCTTCCTTTTACCAATCTAAGAACCCAAGAAGAGCTCAATGAAAGGTAATGGTTAGGTTACATATGCTTTGTGATGGAGTCCACGTATCATTACAACTCCAAGTAATGACATTTCACACTGGAGTATTATGTCTTTAAGACCAGAGTCACAGCTGAGGTGTGAGTTCATAATGCCAGATCACATCTATGTCTGATCCACAGTGCTGGGAATCTAACTCTTCCACCACACGGCCTTGATTAGGGCCAGCCATGCACCCATTTAATGAAATGCTGATGTCATCGAGCCTTGGGCAGCATGCTCAGAGCAGTTTTCAGAGGACAGAGAAAGGGAGGGGACTGTCAGTGTGGATGAGCCTCTGTTGTAGAGCTTCCAGCACACTCAAAGCTCAAGTCTCAATGGTCACTATATATAAAATTTGTAACAACAACCTCCACAAACTTTGTGGATTTTTTGTCTTTGAAAGAACTCTTATGCTAATGCTGCATTTATTTGATCAATAACTTAGTAATATTCTGTAATATTATTACAATTTGAAAAAAAAGTTTTCTATTTCCATGTATCTTAAAATGTAATTTTTAGTACTGTAATGGTCAAGCTGAAGTTTTAGCAGCCATTTCTCCAGTCTTCAGCATCACATGATCCTTCAGAAATCATTCTAAAATGCTTATTTGGTGGTCAAGAGACATTTTTCATCATTATCCATTTTAAAAACAATTATGCTGCTTAACATTTTAAAGGAAACCATGACACTTTTTTCATTTTTTGATAAAACATTTCAAAAGAACAATTTATTTGAAACAGAAATAAGTATTATTGTCTATACAGTGACTTTTAATCAATTTAATGCAGTCTTGCTGAATAAAAGTATTAATTTCTTTCAGAATTTTAGTGTATTGTCACCATCTTAATGATCACATAAAGACCCAATTTTAATGACTATAAGTTTTAAATAGATGCAGATAAATAGAGGCTAGGTGTTTCATCTTGACAAGATATTTTTCTTCCTTCTAAAACTAAACTACCTGTGCAATAGTATGCATATCTCTCCTTCTGTTTGATTGCAAGCAATAAAGACTGCTAACATCGTTCATAATAAGAGTGATGCACCACAGTGGAGATTCAACATAAATGTTTTTCCATGATAGATAGCATCAGTATGCACATTACTCCAGCAATGTCATTTTATGTCCGTCGTCTAGGCATCTTGCAAAGTAACACATTGCCACTTAAGAGCTGATTCAATTTTATGGACCATAAGATGCCAACTTGTCCCAGTGCATAACTGAATAATTGATTTCCATATCAAGGAACACTGGATCTTTTTAGAAACATTTGCTTTTGTGGATTCCATTTCACAAAGGAGATGGATGTTTCCTACATTACCCAAAACTAAAAAATAGCTTAAATTTAACATACTGAAACAGGTGAAAAGTGTACTCAGTAGAAGCTAAACTGGTCAAAATGTGTCCTCACCTGTATTTTGATTGGCCATGAGAAGTTGCTGACATACACATGGAAAGTTATGTTGGGGTTGCTGTGAAAACTGAATTTCTCACAAGAGAAACTGTCTCTGTACTCTTTGATGTTAGTCTTGGATACGATGGGGATCTCTTCCCCGAAGATGGTCCCAGCTGTAAGGGGAAAAGAATGCGATAGATCAATTTGTATAAAATGGTGGCATTCAGAAGTGACATTTGATAACTTTTCTTAATTAAGGCATTGACCATAAAGGGTCATTCACGCTACAGTCCATTTATAGACACACGTAGACCTATACATTTATAAGGAGCAAAAATATTTTGTCCATAAAAATCACAGATTGACCTCTTGGTGCATTTTGGTGGTTTTTGTATCCATATACTTTATTATTTATTCAAAAAAGGAGCAATATATCAAATCCTTTGCCTATATTTATGGTGGGTTCTGAAAAAAAATTTCATGGTTAAAAATGTAGTGTGACCGACACTTAATGCTTTCTGAGCTATTAAATAAGGGCGAATGAGAGCAATGCAAATGCAGTGAATGCACCAGTAATCAACAAGGCTTACCACATACACTGGTTTAGCTGTTTGTTGATATGTTTTATTCAGGTAGAAAATGGGTTTTATATCAACCTCTCAGCATGACAATTTTATTATCTATTTTAAACATATGGGAAACATGGAATAAAACCATAATGTAACAAAAAATTACTTGTGGGAGTTGAAAAGAAAAGCAAGCTTTGTCCTATTTTATCAGGACTTTTTACACTTTTCTGAAGTCCTCCACTGAAACACTTAAGTCCCACCAATCGTCATTCCAAACCAGCACTATGAAACAAAGCCCTCAAAATGACAACCCAAATGCCACTACGTGGCAATGTTTATCTTAATTGAAATCGTTCAGTGCTCCTGAAGACGCCGCAGCCCCAGAATTCAGAGCCGCACACTAGACTATTGTTAGAAGCCCTTCTCAGGGGAGAGTGTCTTTAAACAGAAAGACACCACTCCAAATATTAATTGAGGGGAGCCGGGAGGTCGAGGAGGAGAGGGGTGAACCTGTTAAAGAGGAGCAAGAATGTCAAAGTCACATTAAAAAATTGGCTGGTGACTATTTGGACGAAAAGGTGATTTAAGAAATAAACAACAGAGGATAATGGTGGTGTCCTTTGAGTGTCTGTCTATAGTAAAATACCCAACACACAGGAACAAACTGCGGTCAAACCAGAATGCATTAGCATCTGTGTATCAGAACCATTATATTACGCTAAGAAAGACTGCATCACAATGGTTGTGTACATACAACTAACCGACTAGTAAAGAAGACCCATTCAAAATATTTTTTTCTGCACTTATTTGATCTAAAAACAGTAATATTATGAAATATTATTATAATTTATAATGTTCTAATTGAATATATTTGATCAATAATATATAAATATTCTGTAATATTATTACAATAAAACAAAAAAAACAAAAACAAACACTTTTCTATTTTCATATATTTCAAAATGTAATTTATTCCTGTGATGAATTTTCACCAGCCAATTCTGCAGTCTTCAGTGTCACATGATCTATCAAAAAAATCATTCTAATATGCTGATTTGGTGTTCATGCAACATTTCTTAATATTATCTTAATATATTCTATAATATTATTATGTTGAAAACAGTTGTACTGCTTAATAGTTTTGTGGAAACAGTGATCTTTTTTTCAGGATTCTTTGATGAATGTTCAAAAGAACAGTATTGATTTGAAATAGAAATCTCCCGTTTTTAACATTTTAAATGTCTTTACAGTCAATTTTGATAAATTTTATGCATCCTTGCAGAATAAAGATCTTATTAGGAAAAAAAACACTTACTGAGCCCAAACCTTTGAACGGTACACTTTTAGAATAGATAGATAGATTTTTTTTTCTTATATTGCTATTAGGTTTTTTTATATTTTTTAACAGTGATGTTTTAAATATGCTGACAGCTATTAAAAATTTTCAGGACAAAAACATCTATTAAAAGTTTTTTAAAAAGTCTCTTTTTTGAGTGTCCAATTACAAGTGATTTTTAAAATGCTGTCAAGTAAAAAATAGAACATTTTTTTAATTTCATTTTTTATGTGTCTTGAGACAGTATCCTTTGTGCACTGTCAGCCTGTTTTTGAATGCATGAATGTATCTTTAAATAAATGGAAGAAGATTTGATAAAAACAAAACATGTTAGTTTTCTACAAAAGCAAGAACTATTATACAACAAAACAGAAACAAATATTCAACTGAGGGAAAGAGTAATCAGTACCTGTTGACCCAACTGACCAAGTGATGTTCAGATTGAAATTGTTTGAGGCGTTAATGGACATGTCCAAGTTCTTGCTGGTCTACAAAATGGAAAAAGAAAACAAAGTTGATGATTTATAGCAGTATGGCTTCCATACAGCAATGTTGGACTAATGTTAAAAATACTTCAACACAAAATACATCTGACCGACACAAAGGTGATTACCATTGGCTTTCAATATATGGAAAGGAGCAGCTTGGACATTCTCTAATATTTGTTTATGTTTTTGTCCACAAAAGAAAGTCATAATATATGTTTTAAAAGACATGATGACAGATTTTTCATTTTAGGATGAACTATGCTATTTATGAAATTGATGAACAGAAGACACTTCATCACAAGCTGGTCAAACCCTGGTCAAAGCTGCTTCTGTTCTCAGATAAGTAGATTGTGACTGACCTGTTCAGGAGTGGCCATGAAGTTAATGGCAGTGTAGTGCTGGTCATCTTCTTGAAGAAGACTGAAGGTGAACTGGTAATCAATCAGCAAGTTATCTGTCAGATCAAAACTCTATTGTTAATCACCACATTTTATACAATCATGAACCACACCATGCAATTCTGTCATGTTAATTGTTGAAACTTTCCATTTAAGGAACATCACGAAAGAGTGGTGCACATTCACTCTTGAAATAAGAGGGCTACTTTGAAGAGCTACATGAATCACCAGTCACTTTAATTGCACTAAATTAATACCTCCCTTTCAGAGTGTGTCATTGCTTTAATAAGCCTACACTCTGATTAAGCTCAATTGTTTTAAGACGTCTAAAAGTATTTAAAATCTAGGCTTCTTAGTTACATTAAAGAACTTGTTAACTTTACCCAGAACTAGACCTAAGTTTTAAAAGTTTAAGACTAAACAGAAAAATTACAGATTTCGATTATTTTCTAAAGAAGCACAGTAGATACTTTGGTGCAGTAGGTTTAGTCTTTTTCAAGGTCTTGACATCTCTTTAAAACACCATTTCAAAGACATAGAAATGTCTGGATTGTTTTCTAATCTCCTGGGCTGTTAAATGACTGAATGCTGCCACAGGCATCTCCCAGAGAACAGCTGTTTGTGTGAATCACAATATGGCACTGTAAACATCTCTTTCACTCCCCATCAATTTGAAAGATGTCTTTATAAGCTTTTAATCAATTCAGATGTGACATGAAAGCACAATAGTTTCACTCATTTCCTATATTTTTGCTTGAAATATCATGTAGCTTTCATACACCGAACATTGCTGATCTGCAAATCAACTACTATGAGCATCAGTCCTTTCCTTTAAATCGTCCTTCCCAGAAGGAACGCTGCCACTTTCAAAATTAGTTTTAGATGCAACTATTTATAGGTGACAAAACTTGAAACATTCTCCAGCTTGCTCTTAAACCATTAAGGTGATATATGCTGGAAATTTTCAAAAATGAAACAGAATGGTGAAGCTAAAGTGAATGTCAGTGAGTTTCAAAAGTCAGACAGCTGTTCTGAAAGTGATGTTAGCCACAAAGTTGTAAGTTATCAAATGAGAAAAGGAAAAACTTGGAATATGACATTTAAGTCCAAGCACTCACTACAAGACAGAAGCTTGTCATCCCGCACACATCAAAAACTCACAGTTTCATGTTCTCTGCCATGTTCTTGTCTACTGTGACTTTGCACAACAAATCGCAGAATAGCTGTGTCAATTATGGGATCATTCCTCTGTCTGACTGTTGCAATCTCAAATTCATTCTCTCAAACACACATTTAAAGGGATAGTCTACCCAAAAAACTCACCCTCATGTCATCCCAAACCTATTCTACACTGTAAAAAATTTCTGTAAAAAAACGGCCAAATTACATACTGTTTTCAATTAAAACCGTACTGTAGAAAGCAATGCATTCTGGGCAATAATTTTCACAGTAAGCAACTGCTGTTAACTTACAGCCCATTTTCAACACTAATCTACTATTTATGTATTACGGTTTTGAATTGTAGTATGCAATGCATTGTGGGCTGGTGCATTTTTGAAGCAATAGCACAATGGTGCTGAAAGGGTGTTTAACAGGAGTTTGAGTATAAGGAGTCTTCACCTATCCATGTCTGCGGTCAGAACAGGAATATATGTGGAAAATAGAAGAAAACTAATCAAAGCGGAGAGGAGAGGGGAGGGAACATTGAAACTGACTGTAGCGAGGAGTGCGTTCTTTTAAAACTGGACCTGTGACTGTGATGAGCGGGAAGAACTGAAACTGAAAAAGCGGCGCCTGAAACTAACTTGTTCATGTTTGCGGCACTTGTGACACTTCGAATCCCTTAATAGAGAACTTTGAAACTGACTGCAGCACATTATTTAAAACTGGAGGTTTTGGTCGGTTTTGTCTCACATCCAAATCACTCGAACAATGACTGATGAGCTGGAACTAAAAAAGCCAGAATAGCGCTTGAGAGTGCTTATAAGTGAGTGATTATAAATGCATTAGACGCAGAGGGTAAAATCCTGTCGATTCAATGTAATGCATAAATTATGCCCAAATTTCAGTGTTTATTAAAGCTTTCAGACTGTGTATTGCTAGATGGCACTCAGCCTGGTGGTTTTGGCAGTCTAAATGGCTATAAGATCATTTTACAGTATTAATACTGTAGAATTACAATATATTGCTGGTGTCTCTGCTGCCAGTATTGTATTGTAAAATAAATACTGGAAAATACTGTATTTCATTTTTGTGGTAATATGCTGTAAAGCAATTTCACAGTATTCATACCGTAGAATTATAGTAGATTGTTGCCGTCTCTGCTGCCAGTATTTTGATATTATTTTACAGAGAAATGTTTTACAGTGTATGTCTTTCTTCTGTATAACTCAAACGAAGATATTTTGAAGAATGTTGAAAACCAAGCAGTTTTGGTTACCATTGATTTTTTTACCATTGATTTTCTCAAAATATCTTCTATGATGTTGAAAACAAAAACAAAAACACACACAAAAAAAAATCATACTGAAGTAAGCATTCGATGGACACTTTACTATCCCATGAGGCCACAGAATAAGATTTGTGAGTGGCAGTGAAGCAACCTGCAGTTTATTTTCAACCTTCAACACAAACTGCCAGTGATTTTTCAAGTGATCCTGAAGACCTTGATTAGCTGGTTCAGGTGTGTTTGATTAGGGTTGCAGCTAAACTCTGCAGAACAGTAGGTCTCAAGGAGTAAAAAACAACATGGAGAAAGGGATTGTGGTCACTTTTGACAGCAAGTATGACAATCTTCTGTCTTGTGCATTGGTTTAAGTGTTCTTGAGTAGACCAATAAATCTGAATCTAATAAATCAACTAAGGTAGAATATTATAATGTTGGAATAGAAAAATGAACTCCACTCAGGTGATTAAAGACACTGCTCACTAGTGTTGTCAAAAGTACTCACTTCGATACCAAGTCGATACTGAAATTTGAAAAATGTGATGCTTTGAGCACTGTTGAACAGATCTGTAAACACCTCTGATTGGCCACTGTGTTCACGCACTCAACATATATGTCTGTGACTGGCTACAATGATCAACGCTTCAAAAACATATTGTAAATAGTCATCAATGATGCTCTTCACCGAGTGTTTACTCAGATACACATGGGAGCGTTTGAAAGCAGGCTTTCAAACTCTCCCGCACCTTCTTTCAAAACACTTTCATATTCAAACACTTCCGTGTGCTTTCAAACACTCCCATGCATTGATCAATGACCAGAGGTGTTTACGAATCCACTCAACAGCGCTAAAAGCGTCACATTTTTAACATTTCAGTATCAACTTGGTATGGAAGTCGGTACTTTTGACAACACCACTGCCCACTGCAGTTATACTGGGAATATATGGTGGGCTGATTGATCACCCTGCAGAGTGTGAGATTAAACCAGTCTGAGAAGATTTAGCATGACCAAGAGGTCTTAACAGGTTTGGAGGTCTGTTTTTACAGGATCATTCTCCTTTGAGGATGAGTCAAGTAAGACTGACAGAACACAATGAACTTGCTTGCTAGTGCTGCCTCCGGGAATGCACAAGTCAAACCTTGCAAGTGTGAGAAAGCGAGCTCACACTGCCTACTGGATCCACGTCCACCAAACTTCTGCTCATGTGTCTTTAATTAGCTCGAATCATTCGCTTACTCACCCTGATAGGGTTTGACACTCTCACCAGTCTTATATCGTCGCCTGCGGCCCACTCTCCAGTAACACTTCCCCCTACAGGACACTATTTGAGAAAATATGATAGCTGGGTGATACAGTTTTCTTCTAAACAGCAATTGGGCCGGAAGCCTGTGAGCATACGTGTTCCATCTAACAGACGCAGAGGGAGCAGAGTGGATGGAAATTGATTGAGAAATTGAAGGCTTTATTTAATCCTGATTGATGACAATGGGGATAACGCTGCAGGATTTGCAAACAGAGTGAAATTTGATCTCCTAAACGCTACTGACTGCATTTAGCCTTTTCAGACTCCATGATGACTGCTGATATTAATTGCAAAAAAAAGGGGAAGAGAGAAACACGAATGTATACACAGGAAACAGGCTTTATCTGATATACAACAAGACTGCCCCCTAGTGCTGTTGATTTTGAGCACAGACTTCAACATTGTTTGCGGCTGATCTTCTGAGATGTTCAAGAGATCTACCTCTACTTTTTGATTTCAGACCAATCAGAATGTTTCATCCACCACTTTTATCTTGTTGTGTGGTTTGAGCATCAGCTCACAGCAATTTCATCCAGGTTTCCTAGCATCTTAAACCCCCTGAGTCTAATTTCACTAAATGGCAGACCAGAGACAGCCTCTGAGTTTGAAAGTGCCTGCAGAGTCAGATGAATTTTCAAGGTACAACAGGATTACTTTAAGGTCAGAGCTCAAATAGAGCATACTCACAATAACAGGTTCCTCGGAGGGGGTTGCCAAGGTAACGGTTTTCTGAATCACAACTGTAGAGGGGATAAAAAATAATTTAGATGAAGCACATCAATAATAAGACAATACAACATCTGATGGATGAATCTGAACATGCAATTGTATTTATATTTGCAATTAAATGTTTATATTTGCATTTATATTTTTATGCACTTAGCAAGCGCTTTTATCCAAAGCGACTTGCATCACATTCAAGGAACACATCTGCATTTTAGCAGTTCTAAAATATTAATTAAACATTAAAAACAAATAAATGGACTGTGAAACAAGAAAACAAAGTTACACAATTAAAACCTTGAAAGAAATAAAATTACAATCAGGATGTTCTGTTATTTAGATTTTTTTTTTTATTTATCTTTAGATTACTAAGACTAGAGTACTAAGACAGACTAGACAATCTACTGCATAAGTGATTTTGTAAATATGTTCTTTTGCATATCCTGATTAACTGTGTTGTTAAAGTCAACATGAAATGCAAATTCCCCTATCCATTTCCTAAATTAACATTAAAATGTTTTGAACTTGTAATGTTTAATCAAAATGCCATAACTGGACCTTCCAGTGAAAACCTCAGATTTCTCCTTTGACGCATACAGGACTTCTCCAATAATTTAGTCCGCTTAAACCCCGACCCTGCAAGCTAACTTTCATCTGCTTAAATTTGAGTGCAACGCTCACATCTCAAAAGCCAACTAATGCATAGAACCAATCCCTGCCCAACATTTTTTTCTTTTTCAATAATCTGTTACACTCAGAAGTACATCACAATATCTAAAAGAAAACATTTGTTGCTACTTCCGTTGCATTGCGACTTTAATAGGAATCATTTGAGTTTCTCATATATGAAAAAACAAACATACAGCTGTTTTTATACATCAAACCCATGAAATTGCAGTAAAATTAAGTTTCCTAATCTAGCTGTCAAATAATCCTGGCATTGTATATTACGAATATTGTTGGCTCCTTGATAAATTGTTTTTGTTCCTCTTTTGAAAGTGACTCTGGATAAAAACGTCTGCTAAATGCCTAACTGTAAACTGCTAGAGTACCTTTAGCAGTTTTACCATATCTGCATATTGCTACCATTCATACATTCTAATAGGGGTGTAGCGGTACATAGAAAAGACGGTTCGGTATGTTCCTCGGTTTTGGGGTCACGGTTTGGTGATTTCAGTACAATAGGAAAAATGGTCACACTTTAGTTTAGGGTCCATTTCTCACTATTAACTAACTATTAACTTCTGTTTCAATAAACCCCTAATTACTGCGTATTAATAGTTAGTAAGGTAGTTAGGATTAAGGGATGTAGAATAAGGTCATGCAGAATAAAGCATTAATAAACATTGATATAAAAACAAAACAAAAAGGTATTTGGTCACAATCATCTACAAAACTGAAAATCATCTTGTGTTATAAAAGTACAAAATAAAGAATAATGAAAACTAAAACTTGTGTATTAGGAGTGTTACAATTTGCTCCACTTAAACTATATTTAAACATTCAAAGCTTAAGCCCAACCCACATATCCTTAATTTTCTGCGTTCCATTTCACACATAGTTGAGTGCGCAAGTCTTTCAAATTATTCTTCTTTGTCCAGTAGTGCAGAAAGACACATTTGATGCGTGCACACTACTTATTGGACTTTGTTTTCAATTGCTCAAGTTCTTCTTCTGCTCTTTTTCCTGTTGTGGAGGTTAGCAAACAGCGTTGCATTACTGCGTATGCCCCCTTCTGGATTGGAGTGTGGATCGCCCGTGACTGACTGTATTCGTCGTCTAACTGCATGAACCGAACCGTGATGTGACCATACTATTACACCCATACATTCTAACCATTTTAACAACAGTCTTGTTGACCTCTAAATGGAAAAATATTGTTAAATTAACAGAAAAGGCCTTTGTGTGTGTTTTGATTTTGTGTGGTGCCTGCGGTATCTTTGTCCCTTTTCATACTATGTCAGATTATGTAATTCCACTCTGTTGTTGGGGTCCTTTATTTCCTCAGCTTCATTAGAGAGCGCCAGGAGACAGCCCAAAGCTTCCTCTACCTCGATCTCAAAACTCGCTAAACAATTAACACAGCGCTGTCGACCCAGCTCAGCACCAGCCTAAGCAGATTACACATCTTGTTGCTCTTCTGTGCCAGGAACTCACGGTCCAATTAGAGTCTGCATTCATTTGAGAGCACAACTCTCTCTCTCTCCTCACAACAATTTCACCACTTAGTTTGTACAGAGGGAATTCACTTTCAATTCACGCCATTGTCCTGTAAAAGTATCTGAAGTGCGAATGTGATTAATCATTAAAGCCACTCTTAAGTAGTAAATGCAGTGATGTAATAGTTAATGCAAAATGCCGGGCTCTGGACTAGTTACTTTGGAGCTAATCTAACGCAATGCTCCCAGTTCACATGAATTTCGGCCACAAAAATACTTTATATAAGTGTAATGCATGTAATGCATTATGTAATGCAAATGCATTACAACTGTAAGGTCCAGCTGAATATGGCTTTGGAGTATGTACTGAATATGATGCAATAAAATATGCACGAAATCATGGCAAAAAATTACTTTCTATTAAGTTGTCCACACAAGTTATATGCAAAAACAAACAGTCCAATTCACGATTAACTCTTAGCTCATTTTTGCCATATAAGAAAAAAAACAAAACATGTTTTGGTAATCTTTTTCATCTCAAATATGACTTAATATCTCATTTTTTTGACATTTTATCTCAATTATTATATAGAGTCATAAATATAACAAAAACGTCGCATTTGTTGTTAATTATTATTTTTGTCATATCTTTCTATCTCATAATTTTTATACTTATGTCAATTATGTTTTGGTCATAACTTCAACTTACGTCATAATTGACCTTTTCTCCCAATTTCAACTTCTCATAACTTTTTCTCTCATAATTAGTATGCCAACATTTTGACTTAGTATGCCATAATTGTGACCTTTTTATGCCATAATTATGATTTTACCTAAGCATGATATTATAAATCAAATAGTATAAGGAAATCTTGATCAATACCTAGCCATTTGTGGTAATGCTGAAAATACAGTGCACACCCTACAATTGCAGTCATTAATTTCTGAACATTGATATTGGGCCTGAAACATAGTCTGATTCATAGACTGTGTGACCAAGGCTATCAGAATCAAAATAATTACATGTTTGACTGAAATGAAGGAAGTAAGAAAATTGACCTTCTACCTGTTCTACTGTTTTAAGCTTTTCACATACAGGCTCCACCTCCTAAAGTACACAATTCTCACAGTAAAATATACACAGACCTCCATCTCATACTGTAAATATCTTTGCCCTTAGCTTGAGGGGATCCAGCTTTATCATACGGAGCCGAAGCATTCATATTTTTGCAGAGAGTTGGTAATAAATACGAGAGGACAAGGTAGAGTACACTTTTACCACGGTACAGAGGACACGGGACAAACTGCACCACAGGCATTTTAAAACCTCTGCATATCAGTCCCCTAGCCTTTAATCTGGATGACATTTTAGAAATGACTATTCTTCTCTCTCACCCATACACTGCAAATCAGAAGAGGTTTCCAACGCTCATGCCCACATACACACAATGTACTCCGTGAGGGCGATGAAACATAATGCACTCTTACTCTCAGTATCTTAATTTAATCTCCAGTGAGAGCACACATACATGACGTGCATGCTTTAATGCACTCTCTCTCTGTAGTGCCATAATTTGATCCCCATTTGGGTCACACCTGAATTGCCGCAACGCACACAACACACTCCATGACACTCCATCATGATGATGATGGACTCTACAGTAATCAAGCATGCTTTTGCTTCAAATTGTATCAATTTTCTTTCTTTAATCATGTGTATCTTTTCAAATATCTCTTGTTGAGCTTTCCTCTGATCGAGAAGGAAAGTGACGCATTCTCGTCGCTCTGAAGTCCCACTCAGGACTGTGAAAGGAAACTTTGAATTGCTCTTTCACAATGTCAGCTCACTAAAGTGGGGCCAGCAAGCGATCACTGCAGCACATCAGGTCTTTAATCAACCATTTTGAGCACGATAGTATTTGTGCGTGACAAAAATGGTCTCGGCGCTTCATTATGGACCTCGTTATGTAGGACGGGTAATGGCATCTGTCGGCTCTGAGTAATGAAGGAGAGAGAACGAAGTGAGAAGGAGAGGAATAAACAGGAAGCGGTAACGGCCTTCTCAAATGCTGCCTGTGCACTCATTTGTCCTTGTGATGAAGACACGCTTGAATACATCACCAATGGACCTGGCTTGGCCTGATTGGGTTACACACAATTAAAAGCAAGCATCTACCAGTATGCACACAAACGCTGAAAACAAAAGTGTGTGTGAGAGATACCAGACACAGAAGAATGCCAAGTTAAAAGATGTTCTCACTACAGCTTTTGATGCAGAGCAAGGTCCATTTGACGTCAGTGTTTACTTACTACATTTGTTTCATTTGCTCAGAAGTCAAACAACACTGCTGTGTGTATTTAATTCACTAAAACAAAAAAGCTTGTAATAGTCACTTGTTTAATAATACTCTGGTCACACTCTATGCTTTTGATTTTCTAAAAAGAAGAACCAACTCAAAAGAGTCATTTGTTAAAGGGAACCCCTGGTGTTAAGACTTGTATGGCTTAATATAATGTAAATGATGTCTCTTACTGAAATATGCAGTAGAAAACCCATGAAAGATTTACGTTATTTAAAAAATCCATGACCTATTTTGACCGATTTGGATAATGGGCGGCACCATTTTGTTTAGGTGCACAGTGCGTTCTATGTCAATGACGTCAAATGGTTTCACTCACTGAGACACTGACACTGTCATATTGATATTTTTACCGCAACACAACTCGGAATTTAATATATGATGCCACATTGTGCACCTTTTGGTTGTAATTTTCAGTCGATGAGCCACAAGAGAAGCGATGTAAGTCTTTACTGCTTTACTAGCGATAAGAGGAGAAAAGAATGGGAAGTTGTGAAGAATGTGGATAAATAAAACTTCCTAACTGCGTCTTTGTTCTCTTCACTTTAGCCCTAATGACTTTGAGGCTTTTTTCAATTCACTTAAACGAACCAACTCATGAGAGTCACATGTTCAGGAATCAGACTACACAGGTCAAACTATGTTTCTGATTCACCAAAAAGAACCAACTCATGAGTCACTTGTTTGGGAATCGGATCACATTATGTTTTTGATTCACTAAAAAGATCCAACTCAGAGTCTCTTCTTCAAGAATTGGACTACACCTGGGTTTTTCCTGGGTCAAAAATGGTCTTCGGTGGTGGTGGACGAACTCAGTCATTCACACACACAGAACAAAGTACCCTACCCATGTGAACAGCAAGCCCAGTAATGACAATAAATCCAAAAGAAAGAGTTTATAATATTAACTATTTTATATCCTATTATTCATGAAATAGAAAAATATTAGGACTAAAACAAACATAAAACAAAGTGCTATTTTGAATTAGTGGTCCAGAGCGCCAAAATCACATGATTTCAGTAAATAAGGCTTCGTTACGTCATAAGCGTTTTGAAACTTCAATAGTTCACGCAGTTTGATACGTGCTCCGAACCACTGATTCGAAACACAAGATTCGTAAATCTTCAAAGCTTCATGAAGCAGTGTTTTGAAATCGCCCATCACTAGACATTGTTGAATAAAGTCGCTATTTTGTTTTTTGCCACACAAAAAGTATTCTTGTCGCTATAATATTAAGGTTGAACCACTGTAGTCACATGAGCTGTTTTAAATATGTTTTTAGTAGCTTTCTGGGCATTGAAAAAGGGAGTGTTATTGTTAGCGATGCAGGCCTTACTGAACCATCGGATTTTATCAAAAATATCTTAATTTGTGTTCCGAAGATGAACGAAGGTCTTACGGGTGTGGAACGACATGAGGGTGAGTAATAAATTACATAATTCCCATTTTTGGGTGAACTAACCCTTTAAAATAACCAACTCATAAGAGTCACTTTTTCAGGAAATGGACCTCACAGAATTAATTAAAAATAACCAGTTCATCTTTCTTGCACATTGCACAAAGCAGTGCACTGTGCAAGAAAGATGAACTGGTTATTTTTAACAGAACCGAATCTCATAACAGAACCGAATCTCATTCAGGAACCAAAAAAAAAAAAAAAAGGGGAAAAAAAATGTAATAAATAAACAATGCTTTCCATGATGCCTTCTCCTCCTGGGTCATTACCTTACTACGGTGTACAGCTGTCGCTGTTTAAGACAAAAATGTGCTATGTTGCCAAATAGCACAATGTGAAAAGAGACTTGCAGGCACAAAAACGCAGTTTCCTGTTTCTTGCGATAAAACACTGTTAAAAGATCAAGTAAGACCTGCCATGAGCCGCACACCTCTTCATATCCCAGAGTTACACGTCAGCCTAGAACAAAGCATTTGCTCCTAAAAGAGCACAACAAAGGCACTAACATCCTCTGCTCTATAGCCCTGAATGCAACACAGCAGCCCAGATTTCAAGCTGCTCACCAGCTTCTGTTTCCATAACTGAAGCATTTGTGTGGGAAATTCAGTTTGCACCCACGTCTCCTAAATAAGCATGACTGGGTCAACCCACTCTTTAGAATTTTTGCATGTACATACAACAATGCAGTGAGTGAAGCACTTGAGTTTCATTATTCTCAAAGATGAACGGACTCTCTAATAGTCACAAACAGACGCCAGCACACTCCCACAACTCACTTCCACCTCCATTAGTGCTATTAAAGTGTGTGCACACAAGCAGACAAAATGTGCTGCGTTTGCAGGTCAGCTTTAGCCAAAATTGTGAGGACACAGTCAAGCTAAATGGAATGAGGATGGATGGATGGATGGATGGATGGAAGATAAGTGGAGAATAACGGAACAACTAAGCCTCAAATATTTCAATTATAACAAATATAATTATAATATTAGTATTTATTACATAATTGATTTTAAATAAATGTCTTGATATGCCCTCATTTAGAGAAGATGTACTTACAGCTGGCACTGGTCACCTTTGATACCCTTGGTGGTACAAAAGCATTTGCCCGTCAGCACCTGGCACACGCTGGCATGGCCATTACATTTGCAGGCTAGAAGAGAAAAAGTGAGAGGGAACCAGACAAAAATGGAAAGATGAGAAATATATAGAGGAATAAAAAGATTAAAAGCAGGGGGAAAGAAAAATAGAAAGAAAAACAGTATGTACGAACAGAAACAGAGAGAAAAACAAAGATCTTATGAAGAAAGCATATTAGATATTTAATAAAAAAAACTGCATATGCTGCAATTTAATGAAAAAAGCTTGATCTCAAAACAGAATGAGCTTTTTTCACCTAATACATTACTACTCAAAATGCCATTCTACCAAGAATTATTACTGCTCCAATAGAGCAATTCTAGGGACACTTCTGTGACACCCTATAATAATAAATATATCAGATATATACAAATACAAATTACTAAATCAATTCAAATTCAAATTTTTTTCAGTCATGGGTATATTTGGACCTAAACTTGAGGTCAAAGAAGTTGACAAACACAGTGAGATCAGCTCATAGGTGGTCTCTCTCTGTTCTCAGAGAAGTGAGTTTGGCTACATTACATGAAATGAGAACATTAGGTTACAGTCTCCAGGCAACATCAATGATGGAAATCAAAATAATACATTATGAACCTTAATCACAGAAGTCAACAAACTGAATGGAAAATTCTTTTCATTCTATGTTCACTAGAAAATAAAACTATTCCTGGCCAAACAGAAACTAAAGCATCTGAATTTAGCACCATATTAAAATAATAATATTAATAAAAATATGTTTAAATAACAGATTTATACTTTTAATTACATTTTATAAATGTATTTACAAAATACAATAAAAAATAATAATACCATTAAATATTATTACAATTTAATATCACTGTTTTCTAATTTTATATATTTTGGCTTTTAGTGGAAACAGAATATTTTTTTTTTTTTTCTCTCTCTTCAGGATTCTTTGATGAATAGTTCAAAAGAACAGCATTTATCTTTCAGTGCCACAGCCACATCTGTACAGTGCCACATCTGTACTGAAATAAATGTTCATCTTTTTTGAGCAGTGGACTATAATTATTTCTAAAATAAGCTTTAATTCTACACACGCTGTTCATGCTGCGCTTACATCGCTGCAAATCATTGGGCTCTAACAGGCTTTTGTCTGCCAAACTAAATATACATGACAGCACGTATAGGACCAATTCTATGCCGTCTCTAAATCCCAGCATCCTGTAGGTCGTATTTCAAAAGGTTTATGCTGATGTGTGTAAGAAAGCCTTTTGTAAGTTGGTCGGCTTTTAAGAAGGAATATGAATATCATATTTCTCAAGAATTTGGGAAATATGATAGTGTCTAGTGTTTGCAGGGTGCAGTTTCAGAACTGACGTGCCATCAAGTATTAAAGTAAAGGAGGCCTTGGGCAAAATTTCACAAAAACAACGAGGAAAACAACAAATCCATTTTACAAAATCATACAAAAAATGCTGTAAATAAAACATAAAAACATGGTTTATGGTCTCTAAAGAGTCTCTAAAGACAACAATTTTAGAATTTTTAAACTAGCACATGTTTTGTGATCACTAGCTCTTAATGTTAAACTTCTAGTGGGGGTGTTGGCTCATATCTGTGAGCACAATGGTCTCTGACAGCATATCCTGTTTCACCTAGGAGCAGTGGGCAATGCTGTAAACCGACATCTCCAGGGCAAAAGAGAAAAAAAAACTTGTGACTACGTGTCTATGTGTGATCTTACCTCTCACCTCTGGCAGTGCAACCACCTCTATGACCTCAACACTCATTTCACAGTGAGCTATTTTCTCTATTACCACACAAAATGGAGTATCAAAATGCCCTGTTAGTAGCAGGTGCAAATATTCTCACCTTGGCACTTTCCGCCATTGGTTGGGTCTCCGTGGTAACCGGGCAAGCACGTTTCGCAGTGAAGACCGGTGGTGAGGTTACGGCACTGCTCGCACACGCTGCCATTCACACATGTGCTGTGACCATTACACTGGCATGCTGGAAGATAAAAGTTGGTTGTTTAGGAAAAACTCAAGAGTTTGGATTTTTTTTTTTTACAATAGCTATTTTGTAGTACTGATGTCAGAGATGACTCTCAGTTGTATTATATGAACTAAAGAATCAAAAACTCAAGAGTATTCCAATTCTTTATGCCAAGGACCCCTTAAATAAGATGTTTCCCTAGTGAAGGACCCCTTTCCTAAAATATGAAGGCAGCTATATATTTTCATTTCTAAAAAAAAAACATTTATACTGTGTAAAAAATTAAGAGTTGATAAATTAAGAGTGTCTGCATGTATTGACTGAATTTGCGTCTGAATAGCGTTCGCTCTGTGGGCGTGGCCGCATTAGTGGATAATGAGCTGAATCACAGACTTCTGACATGGCTCTCTTTTCATACAGATTACATAAACAGAAAATTTTTGTTTTCAATTTGACTCACACAATTTAAAACCTGACATCTCAACGTTTCTTTTGACATAAGTGTATTTTTTTTGTGATTAGTATTCACTAAGTTACACTTCATTTTCTGAGAACTATCAGATTGGACTTCGTTCAGAGGGAGACGAGAGATCACGCATCATGTTTGTTTTCTTTATTTTACAAAAAGCACAACATTTTGTTTTTACTCCGAGTGTACACAAATAAAAGAAGATATTCCACAGATTAAAATGGTGTATAACTCTTAATTGTATGTGCAACATCGACGGAGTATTTTGAGTCTCTTTCACACTGGTAAGAAAGAAACCACGGTGGTATCGCCGGCGTGACCTTTAGACCTCAGAGTGTTAAATATTATTTTATATTTATATTTTTTAAAGAGTAAAAGAGTAAAAACAGTAATTATATTTGGTGCTCATGTAACATTTTTTAAATCAATGTTGAAATCAGTTGTGCTACTTAATATTTTTGTGGAAACCGTGATGAACTTTGAAGAATAGCAAGTAAAAAAAAAAAATTGTATTTATTTAAAATAGAAGTCTATTTGTAACAACGAAAAGTCTTTACTGTCACTTTTGATTTAATGATTCCTTGCTGAATAAAAGTGTTAATTTCTTTAAAAATTCTTACAGACTGCTGAATGGTAGTGTATACCACAAAATATGTAAATTTATTTGTTAGGTTTTTTTCATACTGTTAAAACAAAACTAGGGCTGTCATCTTGATCTCACAATTTAGAAAACAGTATCAAATAGTGAATTTATCACTTATAATTTACTGTCACGCTAAACATATTTCAATCATTTCTTAAATGTATACATTAACTATGACAGGCTTAAAAAATACATACAGTAAAAAAAAAAAAAAATCTTGTCAAGTTTTTCGGAGATCACCTAGCACCTCTTTGTGCCTTCTGGGGGTCCCTGGACAGTTTGAAACCCCTTGTGGAACATTTGCTCTTTAAAGGTCAAGTGTGAATGTGATTGTTTGAATGTTTGAGTTTCTCACCAGGGCACTGGATGAAGGCCCACTCAAAGCCACGCTCTTTTGGACAGAGCCCCGTCTCCAGGACCATGTCTTGGCTATGTCTGGAGGGGCTCTTCATGGGTCCGCGATACGAACCCTCCATGCACTGCCCTCGGCCAGTGTTACTGGGGTCTCCACACCAGCCGCAGTCAGGCTGCTCTAAACACTGACCGCATGTACGCAAACCAGAGCAGTTCTGAGCTGAAATGACAGAGAACAGAGAGAGATGAGAGGCCAAAGAGAAAAAAGCCAGTAGATTCTAAGAAATAAAAAATGAGAAACAGCAAAGACGTTTAAAATGATACTTTTTAAGATCTCACAGGGCATATCATTCCACTGACTGAGTAATATGCTCTCAAATACCACCAAAAAGTTCATTCTCCCAAAAGAGCACATCAGAGCCATATGCGTCAGCCTCTTTCGGTTTGATCCACCTCCCTGGCAGCCAAATCACATCTCTTAGGATCTCAGACCAAACAACAACAAGCATTACACACAAAGTGTGTCCAGGGTCAACACGACGGCAGCAATAATGGTGAAAAAGCACAATGTTAGTCATTATGCTGGCAGGAGTTCATGGATTCTCAACTGCAGGAGCTGACAGATCCTGAACAGCACCATATGATTTAATTCGGCATGCAATAAAAATCATTAGTTTAGGGTGCGGAGATGTCTAGACAGGCTAGGCATTGAGAACAGATGAGACAACGTCTCTGGGAAGGAAAATGCATCCCTGCCGATTCAAATAGTCAAGGGTCACATGTTCACAGATGTAAATTGTTTGGCACCCCACAAATGAAAAAAAGAAAGATGGCAGTTCAGCTAGCAAATACTGGTTTTAAAGTCACATCAAAATTGAGAGCATTTAGATACTTTCTGGACTTATTGTGTGTAATTCACTGGTTAATATTGTTACAAAGAAAAAAAAGATCGTCTTCGTAATACTGTAAAAAAAAAAAAAAATCCTTCCACTGTAGAAAAATGAATCCAGAAATGGCCGTTGACATCTTGCAGCGATGATGTCATTTGGAGTCCGAGTCTGTGCAGTGAATGTGAGGTGGAGCCACGGTATTAAAGTCCAGCCCTTGTTCACGCATACTCAATCATGACGTTACACCCCGTCTTTATTAGGGGTGGGACAAAATATTTTTAGGGCAATATATTGTTGTCCTTTTCCGTGCAATACGAGAATCGATACGCTGGTGCCAACTATCGATATTTTAATTAATAAAATAAGGTGCTCTAAATGGATTTCCCTGCTCCCAGCGTTGCTACTTCATGGCTCCTCAAGGTGGCGCTCAACACATTAATGAGGGAAATGTGAGCATAAGTTAACTAGCCTAAGAAAAAGAGGTTTTTAATGGGATGGTGGACAGCAGTGTGAGTAAAATAATAGATGCCCCAGCCACGTTTAAAGGGATAGTTCACCCAAAAATGAAAGTTAGCCCATGATTTACTCACCTTCAAGCCATCCTATGTGTATATGACAATCTTCTTTGAGATGAACAAAATCTGATATTTATATAAAACTATCCTGGCTCTGCCAAGCTTTATAATTGTAGTTAACAGGGGGCGTGTTTTGAAGCCCCAAATAAATGCATCCATCCATCATAAATAAAATCCGTATGGCACCAGGGGGTTAATAAAGGCCTTCTGAAGAGAAGCAATGGGTTTTTGTAAGAAAAATAATCATATTTAAAACTTTATTAACTATAATAACTAGCTTCCAGCAGGCAGCCATACACATCGATTTGCGGCGGAATGACGTGACGCAATGACGACGCATGACATGATGGCAAATGTGGAAGCTCAGAGGATAGAGCAAAACAAAACACCGGTCGCGAATTAGAAGTCTAAAATGAGAAATTTTAAAGAGAAATGTCAGAGGATTTCAATAAAAGAGAAGAGGAGCTTCAGTTTGTTGCACAGCCCTATTTGTTTAAACCGCGAGAGGAGTCTAAGCTTACGATACTCCTACATACTGCATCATACATCGCTTCAGGGGTTACTCATTTGGCGCAAGTCGACAGTATGCATATGGTCATCTGGCGAAAGCTAGTTATTTTAGATTATAAAGTTTTAGATATGGATATTTTTCTTACAAAAACCCATCGCTTCTCTTCAGAAGGCCTTTATTAACCTCCTGGAGCCATTCGGATTATATTTATGATGGATTGATGCATTTTTGGGGGGCTTCAATACATGCCCCCCGTTCACTACCATTATAAAGCTTGGAAGAGCCAGGATATTTTTTAAATATATCTCTGATTGTGTTCGTCTGAAAGAAGACAGTCATATACACCTAGGATGGATAGAGTGAGAGTAAATCATAATTTTCATTTTTGGGTGATCTATCCCTTTAAGTCCAAAGTCTGGACCAACTTCGTCTTTTATATCATAAATGGGACAAGCAAAATCGGCAAAGAGTACGAAACATGCAAGAACTGCCTGGCAAAAGTGAAGTGCATGGGTAATACCACAAACATGGATAGTCACTTGCAACGCCATCACCCTGATCTCATTGAAAATATTTAATTTGCTTAAAATGTCAAATTTAATTTACAGACTGCAAAAACGTTCTGTGCTGTTTTCTAAGAGTTTGGACTTGAATAAAGAGAGAAAACCCACACTTAATCTTTTCACAGACATTTTGTTTTCATAGTTAGACACATATCGCGATGTATCATTATAGGATCGTCTAGCATTATATTATCTCAGAATTACTGTATCGTGATATTAACGGTATCGTGATCCATGTATCGTGTTTCGTATCGTATCATAAGGTAGGTCTTTATAGCATCACATAACTAACTAAAACCAAACTTATTAGAGTAAGTGTAACTATCACAAATAGTTACATTTCAAGTGTCGCTGGCAATTGTGGAGAGAGTCAGAGAAACAGAGAGATGTAGGACAAATAATCAAATAGATGATGTCTGGCAGTGCGACAAGGACATGGTACAAACCGACTATAAACAAATGCCCTTCAGCCCAACATAGCAGTGGCAGCAGCCGCCAGATTTAAGGGCGAATATATCAGACTGTTACAATACAGGGTCGACACACACAAGCTCCCCACATCCCAGTGCAAATCACTGCTGCGCAAAAATGTACACCTTCACAAGTGTGAGTCAAACTCATCCAAGCATACTCCGACAGAGACAAAGCACCCTGAAGAGAAAAGGAAGAAAAACTGAGAGAAAAAAAGAAAAACACAAATCTGAAATAGATCTTTAAAATGGCACTGACACAGGCCGGGGCTTATGGTGGAGCAGTTGAAACGTTAAGTAACCATCACTTGGACGGAGCGATACATTTTGGTGACAAAAAGGTTTCTTCAGCCAGACAGATTTGCAGACTCGTACCACCTCTTTCTGGCGGAGAGCTTTTAATTCATTTTCCATCAGACTGAGCATAATGGAAGTTCTATCAGTAAGTCTAGGCCTGTCATAAAAACACACTAAAGTCAGGAGAGTGTCCATGTGTCCCCTGTACGCTTACCTCACTATCTGATAGGGTGAAATAAGACATCATGGGCACTTAAAGCCTCAAGTCTGAAGGACAAACATAACTTGGCATAACACAGGATATGCACAGCTGTGTACCAAATAAATACACAGCAAACAAGTTCAATAGCACTGAATGTGAATGTGAACTACACATTAAGCAAAGTGAAAAATCAGGAATATTAAGGTGTTTGAGAGATGTCAATGGCCTCTTTTTTAATATTCCCTGCAGAACACTTCCACCTAATGTCGTTCACCATCACGTTTTCCTTAAAGTTTCTATCACTTAGCATGCCGATACGTGCCATAAGAATCCATTCTTGAACAGCCAAGAGGGAAGAGCGAATGCTTAGGCAGACAAATTGAAACACTAATTGCACATTACAGGCGGATCAGAGGCCAAGCAGTTCAGCTAATGGGATGAAACAACAGATCTGATAGAGATGAAGAACCCACACAATCCAGGCTGCTGACAGGCAATGATTGGTTGTATATTTCTCTGAAAAGCTCCACAGAGCAACTTTCTCATCACTGGGAAGACTCACACGGAAACCCTTCCAAGAAACAAGGCTAAGGGCTTCATGAGATAACAGCTCCTGTAATTCAGAGTTTAATTCCAACATACAACATTTCCCACCAACAAATATGTACAATCAGTTCAAAGCCCAAAATATTCTTATAAAGAAAATTAACAATTAATTATTAAAAAATATATACATACATTTAAAAATATACACTACCAAAACTTTTGCATTTATTCAAAATAAAGTAAAAATACAGCAAAAACAGTACAATTATGAAATAATGATACAATTTAGAATAACTTTTTTTTTATATATTTTTTTTAATACATTTTAAAATGTAATTTATTTCAGTGGCATCAAAGCAAAATTTCCAGCAGTCATTACTCCAGTCTTCAGTGTCACGTGATTCTTTGGAAATCGTTGTAATATGCTGATTTGGTGCACAATGAATATTTTTTTTTCATTATTATCAATGTTGAAATGTTTAATCAATCAATGTTGTTATGCTGCTTAATATTTTTGTGAAAACTGATATTCAGGATTCTCTGATGAATAAAAAGTTCAAAAGAACAGAATTTATTTGAAATGTAAGTCTTAACATTAACACTATCATTATAAATGTCTTTACTGTCCATTTTGATCAATTTAATGCACCCTTTAAAAAAAAAAAAAATGTCTTTCACTACCACTTGTAGGTTCCTTTTGTATATATTTTGGCTAAAATTTACATAGTGCTACCAATAATAGTGCAGTACTATTATTACTAGTACATTTAACAAATTTTACTGCGCTCAGTTGTTTTTCCCCTGAAAATCAGTGCTGGAAAAATAAATAAATAAACAACATAGATTCTTCATCATGACCGATGGCCACAATATGTAAATAAGGACACTCACACACGCAGTCTGCTGTCTGCCACTCTAGACACTGGCCGTAGGGAAAGGAGATAACATAGGCATTGGAGTCCACACAGCGTTTGGTGCTTCCACACCACATGCATTCCATGGCCTGGCTGGTGCAGTTCTCACAGGTGGTTCGCAGTGAGCAGGGCATCTTACAAGGACGGGCGTTCTGGTTCGGGCTCACTGCAGAAAAGAAAATATTTATGAGGTTAGTGAAAAGGGATTGCTTATGTATATGGGCTCCTTTTCAATGAAAATAAAGGGAAGAGGAGAACGGAATAGGGACTCACCGACTGGTTTCTCACAGATGAGGCCGTCTGTGTTGGCAGTGCAGGGATTGGCCCTGAGGCCAGACACCTGAGCTCTCTCCAGGTAAGCACAGAAGCCTGAGTCATTGGGCTCACTGGGCAGCCACTGCAGAGAGGTGTTAGTGAATGGAGACTTGTCCTCCCAGCCCCAGTATGACACGTTGATCTTCCTCAGGCCCACCCACGGGGACAGTTTCTGCAGGACAAACACAATGAGTCACAGGAAACATTAACAAAATTAGGGACTAAACTAATTTTGAACAGAGAATGCATCAATCATAATTATGTTCATAAAATGCGAGTATACACTACCATTGAAAAGTTTGGGGTCAGTAATATATATATCTTTTTAATAAATACTTTTATTAAGCAATGATGCATTAAATTGATCAAAAAACATTACAAAAACATTTTTACTTTAAAAAAAATATCCAAAAAAATAATAAACAGCCCAATTGTTTTCAACAATGATAAGAAATGCTTCTTAAGCACAAAAACATTTTAAATTGTAATTATATTTTACAAAATTACAGTATTACTCTATTTCTGATCAAATAAATGCTGCCTTGGCAAGTTTGAGACTTTTTTTTTTTTAAACTGACCCAAACTTTCAAAAGGTATAGTGAAAAAGCCAGTCAAAATTTTGGACACACTCGACTGAATTTGTTTTTCATGATCTTAAAAAAGCGTTTGATCTAAAGACTTAATGTTTGAAACTAGGATTGTGTCTATAGCTCTATTCTGACTGTAATTGTTTCTCATGGGGTCGTAAGGTATTTTCAACATTTACAGGGGATAGTCAGTGATTTTATTGCCATCTAAATCCAGAATGTCAGTGTTTGTCTCCCACCACCCACGTAAAAATACCTGGCCGAAATTACCTACTGTTTTTTGACACACACCAAGGTTGTGTGGTAATTTAACTGCCATTCCAATCCACATCTCTGAGTTTACAAGAAGAGATCAATTCAAAATTCTCTGTTTAAATCCTTTTTGACCACTGCAGAGCACTGTACAATAACTGTTGTGCTTCGCTGTAAATTGCATGCATTTTAAAGATGTACACTTTTATTACTGAAATGCTGGAAAGTATTTACAAGAACAATATTTCATCACCGCTCCACCTCAGCAAGTGGGAGCTGCTAAGAACAAAAAGGAGAAAGAGAAGAAAAGCACAAACATTTGAAATGGACCGTTATTGTGGCAGCAACAGATATGCAATACAATTTTAAAATATTATATACGTTAAAAATATAAACCAGGCAGCTTTTTTATGTTTACCTCATGTAAATTTCCACATTTTTTAAATGACATGCATCATTTTGAGATAAAATGCAAGACAGAAAACCATTTCAACTATAGTGCATCTACCTTCCTATTTTTAAACATGAGATTTAAATAATCAAACAATAATTATGATATTACTCTTCCTATTATTAAATGAAATATGAATTTATTCTTATTATTCCAAGCATGAGACATTTTATTTACAGCAGACAATCATGTGACTGACCAAGTGAGCACCGCATTCCTGGGCTCGTAGAAATCACAAAACTCGCATCTCCACCGTGAATAAATCACAATCCGAATGCATGAGTTTTATCAATGAGATGCAATGCAAATTTATTTTTACAGGTGTCCACATGAGACACAATTGCTGTCCGAATAGGCCTTTAGTATGATTTTCTTTATAAAACTAACATTTTAATATAACAAATAGGTGAGCTGGATTGCATAGTAAAGGAAAATCAGCCAACAAGTGGCCAGAAAACATTTTAACTTCTTAAATACTGTTTTAAAAGCATCCCAGGTCGAAGTTGGTTGTGAGAATGATGACCAAAGTGTGGAGAGCTGTAATCTAGGCAAAGGCTGGCTATATAATATAAGATAGCATTGATTTGCTTGACATTTTTTGGTCACTACATAATTTTCATACTTTTATTTTTGTTATTTCATAGTTTTGATGACTTTACTATTATTCTAGAATGTGGAAAATATTGATAAGGGATGAGAATGTGGGTCCAAAATTTTGACTGGAAGTGTACATATGAGCAGACACAAACCTTTCCCTTCTGCTGGTACTTCTGCAATTCTTCCAGCACAAAGTCCACCTGCTTGGCTGTGGTAAGGGAGGCGATGTTTCCCTCCAGGTTCTTGCAGTAGTGCTGAGCATTGTCATAGCTCTCCCTGCTGGAGTTGATCTGCAGACAGGCCTCCCCAACATTGCTCCAGCCATCTCCACACAGCTGGGCTACAGAGAGGTCATGAGATGTAGAGGAATTAGGAGCTTTTAACTCAAGCCTCATATTTTTTCCACTTCTCGTTTGATCTCTGTTCTTCAGAGACAGCAGGAGAGCTCTTAACATAATGAAAATTACTCTTTAGAACCAAGTGAAGCTCTAAAAAGGGCTAATTCAAGCAAAGTGGATGGTTAAAGAAATTTCCACAGTGGTAAATGCCAAGCACAATCAGAGTGAATCATTTAGCAAATTTACAATTCAAAGAAGACAAAAGGTATCCTGATTCTCAGGTTTCTTTAGGTCAGAAATTACAAAGAGCACAAAATTCAAGTACAACCTAAATTAAATTTAAAGCTACAACATGTAGATTTTTCGCCGCTAGAGGTCACCTATTCAAAACAAAGGTGTAGCTTGATGACGCCAAGTTAATTTTAAAATGTATTGTATGATGGAGAAAATGCTGTAATGCTTAGCTACTTGACAAAATAGTGGTTTTCTCTGAGGCATGGTAAAAGCCTGGTACTCTCTGAAAATCAAGAAAACTAGATTTAAACAGTAAGACTAAACTTGTTGAGTTATATAACAATAATTAACTTTCTGTCCATAAATGTAACCAAATAGTTGTTCCCTTGCCTAATAAAACATGTAATATATTAAAGCATGTCTGGTGTTTCCATGTTTTCTACAACATAAAACCGGAAACCGAGGGTAACATGGATATGACGCCACTGACAGGCGACTTAATAAAAGGACACGTCCCGTTTCCTTGGTTAAAATCGCGATTTTCTCACGATTTACAAATAGTTGGAAACATTGGATATTGTAAGTACTCAACTGAACAAAATATATAAAACTAGCCTAGTGATTTTGGGATATTTTACTGCAAAAACCTTACATATTATTCCTTTAAAAACAAAGATAGTAGAAGGAAGGGAATGGGTACTGGTTTAAATCTGCTAAAAACAGGATTGGTTACAAAAATCTAGTGACCTTCCTGTCTTGACAACCTTTTAAGGTGCACTCCTGACATAAAAGCTGTTCCTAAAGGAAAGATAGCTTCTTTTGGCCAATATATAAGACCATAATGCACTGTGGTAAGCTCAGTGAATAAAATAAATTTTAAGATGGCAGATGAGTGTATTTAAATTCATTAAAATTGTCTATTTTACCCAATATAAGCATGCTATTTATATTTATGCTCATCATGTCTTTAACTTGGCAGCATGTTAATGGCAAACTCCACTGGAATAAATTGTGAATCATGTGTGAAGCCCAATTGACAAGCCCAATTTTGACCATCAGTCTCTCCCACAATCCTCTGCCGTTCATACCAGGAAGGGTGTGGCATTCCTGCTGCTGAGGATCCCATTGGCAGCTGAAGTTGAGGGAGCAGCTCTTGCAGTTGGCCATCTTACTGCAAATCTGCTCATTCCTGATTGTACATTTGGTGAAATTCTTGACCGTCTAGTAAAAAGAAATTCAAAAGTGATATCAACAAACACAGGACTGCTAGTACATATAATTGTGAAGTGTAGCACTGGTGCCCTCTGAAGGCCAACTTACAGCAGTGCAGTTACTTAGAGCTGAGATGCATTTCTTGCTTTCACACCACTGACATCCATTAGTGTTGGCGGTACAGCTGGTGCAGTCTGAGAAGCGGTAACATCTCTCATCCACTGTGGCTAGAGCAGAGACAGATTGAAAAAAATAAAGTAGAAAGGGTGAGATGAAGGGCAAAAAAGTTTAGTCCCCCAAAAAAGTGACAGTCTTAAGTATTACTATCCAACAGTTATGAGGCATACATTAATCTACAGGAACATCTAAGCTTTTCCAAAGCCAACTCTCATATCAGACTTTTAACCAAAGTAGAAGAGAAACGTATAGCACTTCAAACACCACACATTCCCCATTTACTTCCAATTGCATGACTTCAAACAGTGGGACTTGTGTAAAGAATCAAAGAAGCCTCTGTTCTACGTCTCTATCCTTTGACAATCCTTTATTCAATAATTAAGTGTGTCTCCATCTCCTTACTTCACTACAGAAACATTTATTTCCCATTCCTTAGCCTTAAAAAGCTCTCTCTCTCTCACACACACACACACACACACACCACAGTAACATTTCCTGCACAGCTGCTGAATCTTCAGCAAATATCTGAATCCAGGGCTGTAAACACCAAACTATACAAGGGTGGATTAGAACCCAGAACCTCTGACACAGTTAACAAAATTTCTACCACCAGACCATTAGGGAATTCAAATAATAATTGCAGATCTATGTATTTATTCACTAACGTGAAGAATCTCGGGACTAACAATATTTTGTATTGTTGATATAGTAGGTGTAAGAATGAAACTATCACAATAAAGATGAGTTCTCAATGTACTATTAAAATTGATTTCTGGACATCACAATGTTTTTTTTCTACAATTGTTAGAAACATTTCCTTCACTGTTCTGTTTCTTTATGCTTTATATATAAAAATAGTATATAGTATATATATGATATTTAATTTATAGTTTGTTTTATTTTTGAAAATATTAAAATGTTTACAAAAAAAATTATATATATATATATATATATATATTAAAA
>RJVU01067793.1:6081920-6103224 GCA_003731715.1 Anabarilius grahami | reverse complement strand
TAATATAATGTTATTAAAAGTTATTATTAAAAAATAATTACATTTAAGTTTCACCAACCTTAAGTAGATAAAACAGTCCTTGCTTCATTTAACAAGTCATTTTGACTGATTAAATAAAAAAACTGGATAATAAGCGTAATTCCTTAAGAAATCTGACAACAATAGTCATGTTGTATGCTTGTGTTTGAGTGCTTCCAGCATCTTGGCATTATTTCATAGAACACAGTCTTTATCTCATACGATTTAATTTAGACTGCTGGTTCATATTTTTTCCCATGCCACTTGAGATTCCGCAGTGGCAGACAGCGGTGAAGAAAACACTGAGACACACAAGCAACATAAACAAGGCCAGCGCTGCCAGGGATTATCCCAGCATGCGCCTCTCAAGACCTCAGGTTTGAATTTCAAATCAAACACAACAAAGCCAAATATTGCATTGGCTGGAGGTCCACACACTCACTCTCAAAGACTCAATTCTGGCTGGTTTTGTGTGATTGGTTGTGTTCTGACATGTGGCAAAAGATCAAACAGACTGGCAGTCCTGCAGAGCAGAGGAGAGCTGTGGGAAACTGTCCACTGTGTCTGCTTCAGACAGCTTGTGCCCCCTCCATTACTCTCTCATTAACACAGCCAGTGCACAATGTAGCAGACAAACCCGAGGGCTTAGATCAACACACACAAGACTGATTCCTTGGCTTGGGCACGGTAGAAAATGTTTTAGCTGAGGGTGGCAGCCTCTACAGCACTTCCAGATACCTACCAGCTTTGGCAGGGCAGAATGGAGCAGGTGTAGTACTGTTAGTGAAGCTGGGCTCCCAGGACACACAGCGGCCCCCTTTCCAAACACAGCGCACGCCAGGGCCTGCGGCCTCGCAGCGCTCCTGTCCCAGGAAGGCCTCACAGCTGGGCGGCCTGTATATCAGTACGTCATTCAGAAGGACACTAGAGAAACCCCCAAACACATACATGGATCTAGAAAAAGAAGAAGATAAAGATGGTTGAGTAGACGACACATTTTGTGAGAGTTTGTATGTGCGTGTGTGTGTGGGGGGGTGTTTCTCACCCATTACTGGTTACTGCTGTATGTCCAAACCGATTCACGTCTCTGTGCAAGTTTGGTTTGGGAAGGACCTTCCATTCGTCACATGCTGTAAGAAAAAAGGCACATGGAAAATAAAACATTTATGACTTTTTCATGACCTTTCCATTTATTTGTGATTTGGGTTGAACTGGTTCAACCATTTCATTAAGTAGATCCAGTTTAAGAATGATTTGCTCAAAAATTAGACATCACTACGCAACATATTAATACCTTAGATGACAGAACAAGTACAAAAATGTATTTTCCCAAAGGGAATCTCCATGAACTTAATTTCCATGACTTTTCCAGGAAAACACAATTTTAAAATTTCTGATATTTTTCTGGCTTCCCTAGTAAAAAACTAATATATTTAAAATAAATGTATCTCATTCTAAGTATAGTTCAAATATATTAGCATATTTACTAACATATCGCTTGAGACTTACTGATATAAAAATTTTAATTAAACTTTATTTGGAGTACTACTTGTGCACAATGCACATTTCTTAATATTAAGCCTAAAATGTGTTTTAATGTCAATAATATTGATAAGGATTGTATGAACTTTGAATAATATTAGCCTTTAAAAGCAGGATATTTAAAGTGTACCTAAAGTATACTTGCAATAGTTTCACTTTAGCACAATCAAATATACATAAGTATATCTTTAGTTGGACCTCAGCACTACTTCCGCACAATTAAAGCGCATTAATTACAAAATTAGTTGTTCCAATTTAGCAGACTTTAAGTATACCAGTTTAGTATACCAAAAGTAAAATTACAGGGTATTTTTATTAAGAACATAAATATGTAAATGTATTAGTATAATACTTAGCATGAAATAAATGTATTTCAAATACATTTTAGTATATTTATTTTTCACTAGGGTTTCCATGTGGGAATGTTGACAACTGTACACTATCGTTCAAAATTGGGGTCAGTAAGTTTTTATTAAGACATTAAAACTTCAGCAAGAATACATTAAATTGATCAAAAGTGAAAGTAAAATACCTTTACATCATTACAAAAAAAAAATCTATTTCAAATAAACACTGTTCTTTTGTACTTTCTATTCATGGAAGAATCCCCCAAAAAATCCACAAAAATATTAAGTAGCACAACTGATTTCAACATTGATAATAATGACTGAAGACTGCAATAATGTCTGCTAAAAATTCTGATTTTTAAAACTCATTGAAATATTTAAAAAATAAACTAATAATAGTATTTCACAATATTAGTTTTTACTGTATTTTTGATCATATAAATGCAGCCATGGTGAGCATAAGAAACTTGTGGTGTAAAAGGTGTAGCAAAGTACCAGCACAAACCAATGTCATAGGCGAGAAAGTCAGCAGAGAAGCACTTGGCTCCATTGCTAAGAGAGGTGTCATTATGGGTATTTCCTCCAAAGATGAGTAGAGTTCCTCTCAGCAGCACAGACGAATGCAGGTAACGCGGGTAACCGCTTTCCCTAAGAATCGTCCTGCGACACACAACAAGCATCATCAAACTGTTGCACCAAAACTGAAACTAACTGAACTACAGTCTGTTCCTTTACAATTGATTTTTTTTTTTTTCCTTGAATATGTGCACTCTTACCAGGTGCGGGTCTGGACCTCATAGCGGTAAAGTTCATCCACCAGGCCGTATTTGTTTGCTGGGAGAGATTTGTAGCCTCCGTGGACATACAGGCTGTTGCTACCACTGTCGTACACACTGCTGTGGCCATAACCACCCTGAGCGATCGCTCCTCTAGTCTCTGGCACCAGCCAAGTGTTTGTCCCTGTGCACAGAAACAAAATAACTTACTTGCACCTTTAAGTTAAGGGTTTTCTTTAAACGTAAAAACACATTTTGAATCTCCATAACCAGTCTGCGGAAATTTTACATTAAGCATTGTTTCGGTACAATGACTGGAATAACAAGGAGTTACCTCATCCCAATAGAATATGGTTTGTGGTATGAGTTCATAACACTTGTACAATCACTTGAGAACATAAAGATTATGCCCTGATCCAAGAGTTTAACAGGATTAAAAAAGTGCAGATTATTCAAAAGCTTCAGCCTGAGAGACAGAGTCTCTGGATACATTATTTGTTCATTGCTCTTTGCAAAGAACCACAGCTCCATCTACTGTACAATAAAAAAATCTAATCTGTTTCAACCACTGCATACCTACTTTAACAGTTGCTCTCAAAAATGGCATATATTCTCTTTAAAAAACAACCAGTGTTGTTATTGTTAACTAAAACTATTAAAAAATTAATTAAATGAAAACTTAAAAAGACCTAAATCAAAATTAGGCCATGACAACTAACTGAAATATATACGTTTAAGGTTAAGTACTAAAATGAGTAAAACTGAAAATTAAAGCTAAATATTAAAAAATTAACAAATGACAAATGCACTTAAATTCAAACATAAACTAAAATTAAAATGAAAACAGAAAATATAAAAATAAAACCTATTTCAAAATATTACTAAACACTATAATAACACTGTGCACAACCTAAACTTTTTGGGTACTTTCAGAACCTTTCAATCTGAATCAAATACACTCAATCAGTCACTCACTGATGTTGTACTCCTGAACATTGCTGATGTAGCTGTAGATGGAGGAGTAGCCGAAGATGACCACCATCACCACATCGCCGTTATCCAGCTCAACTATATGGGAGGAGTGGCCTTCCACAGCATAGACCTGCCCGTGGGCTGGAACACTGGGGAACTTCTGTGACCACGTCATGCCAGGTATGTTAAACACCCACAGTTCATCGGTTACATTACTGGCACCCATCTCTAACTTGCCTCCAAACATGTAGATGTCATCCTGAAAGAAAGAAAAATATTTAATAACAAGTTACAAGAAAGTTTGAATCTACTGGTAAAGTTCCCATATATTTGTGTTAATATATGTGTTAACGCATGTGATCAATATGATACATTTCATTCTGTTCTGTATATTTTCTTAATTCTGGTCACTTTTTCAAGAGCATTTTCACTTCCATTCAAAAGTTTTTATTTTTTTTTTATTTTTTTTTTAATGTTTTTGAAAAAAACTCTTATGTTCATCAAGACTGCATTTATGTGATAAAAAAAAAACAACAGTAAAATCAGTAATATGAAATATTATTACAATTTGAAATAATTGTCTTCAATTTTAATTAGGGATGCAAAGGGGCAGAAAGTTTCCAGTAAATTTCCGGAAACTTTCCACGGGAACTTAACCTGGGGAATTTTGGAAATATTCCAATTTGGAAACTTAACAGGAATTTATGGGAATTTATGGGAATTATTTGGAAATTTTGGTAAATTTATAATATTTATATAAAATGTATCATATGAAAACAAATATAAACATTTTGTTTGGTCATAACATGAAATAACAGTTATTTATTTTTCGCATTCAATCAATTATATTTTAGTAAATATGTAAATTAAATGTATTTTTATTGCAGCAATTGTTATGTGTTATTTATTTCAGTGTCACATGATCCTTCAGAAATCAGTCTAATTTTGCTGATTTGATATTTATTGTTTGAATAAGTTGTTATTGTTGGAAACAGTTGTGTTAGCATGTTAGAATGATATCTGAAGGATCATGTGACACTGAAGACTGGAGAAATGATGCTGAAAATTCATCAGCACTTTGATCACAGAAATAAATTATATTTTTATGTATATAAATTATTATACCATTATTTTAAATTGTAGTTATGTTTCACAATATTACATTTTTTTCTGTATTTTTGATCAAATGTGCATGTTGTGGACTGGGGGAATGCACAGTGCATGCAGGGGGTGTGGCCTCAATAGCCCTGCAGTAAGTAGTGTGCTGTGTGAGGAATGTGCAGGCTAACCTGCAGTTTTGCAAATTCCCTGTTTATTCCCATTAATTCCCATTAATTCCCATATATTCCCGTTAATTCCCATGGAAAGTTTCCAGCTTTGAAAATTCCCAGAATTTTGCAACCCTAATTTTAATACATTTTAAAATGAAATTTATTCCTGTGATGGCAAAGCTGAATTTTCAACATCATTACATATATATATATATATATATATATATATAAAATAAAGAAAATTCAAGTATTTTTATGGTTGAGCTTAATTATCATTGAATCACAACAAATATGAATTTATCCATAATAAATAAATAGAAACGCTAATGCAAAGACCATAAACTCCAGGTCAGATTGTCTGATGTCTGATTACAGCCATAATTTGTGGAGAATGTTATTTTTATTCTAATTATTGCAGAGAAGAATAAGTGTTGTTGCAGAATATTCCTCATTGTATAATCGAAGCAGATCTGTACCACATTGTAAATACAGACCTAATCACTAATCGGCTAAATAACCTTGTTCACTCATCCTGACACTGATTAAAGCCATTTAGCTTAAAGACAAAATATTGTTACTAAATTCTCTGTAACATTTCAACACTTATGTTACCCGATATAGTGCCAACGAGTGTCCATATCTCGGCAGGGGTCCGCTACTGATGGGTACAGTGTTCCAGATGCCACTTTCCAGATTATAACTGCAAAGAAAAAAAATTGTTAACACTCTATCACAAGTTCATTTCCATATCTAAAGTGGAAAAAAAACATAGTCCAGACTGAGATGGCTTCAGAATTAGGGCTGGGCGATATATCGCATGCGATTGTCACGCGCATTTCGTCAGTAAAGCCGGTTCCCTGATTACCGCTAAATCGCCATCACCTGCTTTCAAATGGAGCGGCATTTAATAGACAGAACCGTAGATCACTGACAAGCCACGCAATATCGCGTTCATATCGCAAATGAATCGCCTTCGATAATGAACGCGATATTGAGTGGCTTGTCAGTGAACTACGGCTCTGTCTATTAAAGGTGGTACAGAGGATCTTTTCGTCGACTGAGTTTTTAAAATGAGCGCATGCATAACAACAACACCCCTCCTTCACAGCTCTTTTCAAGGGAACGCCTCCCAAAACTCGTGCACGAGTGTTTACCACCGGCATTCGCTGTGTTATTAAGCCGGGCACACATTTAACGACTAGCTAAAACATTCTGACTGTGCTCAACATACAGCGATTGTTTCCTGCTCCTGAAGCAGATTTATATACTTTCACATGGAATTTGAACACCGACTGTAATCGCAGACTGAACGCAACTGGCTCTGACTGGACGCGTTTGAGCACGATCAGTTATAAGTATCAATTTACATTCATAATCGGGCTTACAATCGTTAAGTGATTCATTATGTTGGACTCACCGCAGGTAACTCATAATCTGCAGTTGTTACTCCTGTCTCCTGACAAAAACATTGCATGTGGCGCCTGCGGAGTGTGGAAAGTTACTGTAGCGAGCAGCCGCGCGCCTCTCACAAGGAACGTCATTGCAGTGATTGACAAGCCAGAGGGCCAATCCGCGCACGTCTCTCACAAGGAACGTAATGGCAGTGATTGACAAGCCAGAGGGCCAATCGTTTACGCGATGATCGCGTAAACGATTGGCTGATGTTTTTAAGGCCCTACCTCGTGCACAGATGATGTATATTAATAATATTCCTTTCAGTGCACCTAATAAATAGTCTTTTATCAGTTAGTAAAGACAGTTTCAAGTAATATTGCAAAAATGTATAAAACAAAACATCCTCTTTAGCACCTTTCAATGCCGCTTCATTTGAAAGCAGGTGATGGCGATTTAGCGGTAATCAGGGAACCGGCTTTACTGACGAAATGCGCGTGACAATATGCGATATATCGCCCAGCCCTATTCAGAATTACACAAATGACTTCCAGTAATTAGTACTTTCTCCAAAAAAGTTACATTCCAAGTTTTGACTGAAATGCCATAGCCACAACGTCGGAATTGCTCCTTACCCAAAAAGTTCCCTATGAGAATATTCAGACTCACAGCTTCAACCTTCAAACTGTCAGATTAATCAAACTCTACTCCTACCACAGGCTCACATTGATTTATCATTAGTATTAGTATTAGTACTGATGTTTAATTTTTAGATTATCGCCCTTGTATGCAAGCACTTATGCAAATAAGCCGTTTGCATATGATGAACTGGGTTATGCTGTACACAGCGCTCTGAATTACCACTTACTTTAGAATCATCTGAAAGTTGCTGTAGTTAAACGTGTAGCCACCGACGACCCACATGACTTTTTCCTGCACCACTGTCTTATGGGATGCTCTTCCCAGTGATGCTCCAAAAGGCTTCACTGTGGGCATGATCCAGTAAGACTCCGTGGAGGGCACTGTTAGTGAGCAGTCTGGACCTAAGAAAAAAGAAACAGACAGCTAAATTGCTTGTACAATCATCTAAAGACAGAGATTCCCAAAACGGGTCTTCACAGACCCCTGGGGGTTCACGAGGGAACTGCAGGGGGTTGAAAAGCTAGTAATTATACTAAATTTAAAATAAATATACAGCTCTGGAAAAAATTAAGAGACCACTCCAAGTTCAGAAATCAATGTTAAGTGGTCTCTTAATTTTTTCCAGAGCTGTAGGTGGCTTCACAACTATTCAAAATAAAACTAAAATTGCTACATAGCTTAGCATGATTTTCAAATCAAAGGCTGCATTTAATTAAATAAGTACGCCTGTTAATTAAATAAATACGCCTGTTGCGTGTTTCAGACTGAAAAGCAGCACCGTGTTACACTCATGTTGTTTACAGTGTTTTCAACGTCAGAGCGGCTCGGTTCAGAATAAATGCTGCTTCTCGTGTTCCCTCTCTATATGTGCAGTGAGTTTAATGTGCATTTTGGGAACAAAATGTGTGTTAGGTTCACTTCATGTACACATTCGCATAATTTCCAACATTTCTGTGGATAGAAGTTTACAGCATTTCACCAGCATTCCACCAGCATTCCACCAAAATAAAAGCTTTAGGATTTGAATGTTTGAAAGTGAAGAATTCAAGACATAAAAATGAGTATAGACCCTTTTACTGTTTGTACACAATGATGACGTAGCAACGTATGCGCGCGCATTTTGGCAACGGAAGTGTTGTTGTTCCCCAGTGGTTCTAACGTGTTAGCAACTCCGAAAGTTTTATATATATCTGCAGCGTGTCAAGCTACGCGAGCGGATTAAGCAACACAGACAGAGAAAGTTATTTTAAAAAGTTGACTTTATCAAACGGCTACCAGATCCGTGTAGTGGATTGGATAGAAGACGTTAGCAGATGGCCAAATATACAGTGGCCAGATATATATACATAAACCAGGGCTCTCAAGTTTTGAAGACAGGCAAGAGTGACACCTCCAACCACATGACATGATTTTTCGACGATGTAATACACTTTAATTTATTTAGTGCTCATAAAATTATTAAGCCTATTTGGAGAGAGATGTTTAATGTGACAAAATGTCAGTCATCGTGTGATAACGAAAATATAACTAGGCCTAGACTACTTGTTCTGAGCAGGTGTTGTCAGTGAACAGGCTGTAAAACTGTTGGCTAAGTTACAGACACTCATGAAAAACTGATGCTGATTATCTGGGAAACATTCTCTAAGAGCATTGTTTGGTAAGTTGTGAATTTGTTGTAACATTAAAACAGGAGATCATGACTTTGTGCTCAAAGTGATGCTCAGAGCTCCAGTGTTTTCCTCTGTGGGTGAACGAGAATGGTGAACAATTCCAGGATATGCTTTTTTTTCATTGGTTGTTGCGTTAAATCTTACCCAGACACAATAGTGCTATTATCTGATTGGCTACTGTGTAGCCTCTTTCTTTTTTTGATTGGCTGATAAGTGGCAGGCTACTCCAGGGGAGACGCGCTTGATTACTGCCCGGCGCGGCGACATATTAAATATATGAAAAATAGTTTTTCTGCGTAAGAAATACAATGTGTGGCGGGGGTGCGAGACAAAAGACCGAAATGAGTGACTGTCACGTTCAATGCGTGACACTTGAGAGACCTCGGAGTTGCTAACACGTTAGAACCACTGGGCAACAACACCACTTCCATTGCCAAAATGCAAGCGCAACTATTTGATCACGTGGGCTGTAAAAGGATCTATAGGCTTGATGCCGAAGGTCACATGAACAAACAGGAAAACAGGTCTCATTGCATCCGCTTGTGTTAAAGGCAGTATGAACTGACGCCGATATCTATGGCCTTTTAAGGTATTCAGCTAACTTAGCTAGTTCTTTTTTATTGTTGCTGTTATATTATAGCTAATTGTTAGTGAGAAGAAGAAAAATAAAAACTTTTAGATATAAATCTGAATATGCAATAGATATCGGCTATGCTCATCGTTGCTCACTCCTTTGAAGGTATCTTGAGTAAAACAGCTATTTATTTAACGAAGAACATACAAAAGACCTGAACCAGAAGCAATGCAACCTGTTTTACAGAATACAGAAGTTTGTTGCACATAACATTCCACAACATTATTTTATTCTACATTTGTAAAATAAAATAATTATTCTAATTAACAATAAAATATAATTTTTTGATTTCACAGGACAACTGTAATTAACAACAGTATATAATTAATTATATAGTATTTATTATTATTATTACTACAATAAGCACAATATAAATGCAGTCCTATATATATATAAAAAAAAAGTTCAAATAAAAATGTACTAAAAAAGATTATATACTTTTTCTGTTTACTAGCATGTCATGTTACCATTAACCAACATCAGAGAACCATGTTATATTAACTGAAAATGTCAGGGGTACTTCAAATAAATATTTTATGTCTAAAGGCCAATTCACACTGGGCCGACAGACGGAAAAAAACACTTCGTCGGGTTTTGTCGGATCAGTGAGTTACCCCTGTCAGTGTCTATTGGCGTCTGTCGGAGATTTGTTTTCGCCTACTGAACATGCCGAATCAGTGCTTGTCAGGTCGTGGAATGTCTGAGAAGTGATGTACTGTTATCTGGTGATTGTCTGCATTGGTGCAGTGTGAATTGGCCTTAAGGGGTTCAGTTGACCAATAATTTTGGGAACCCCAGATAGGTAACATCCATCTCATTATATTTTTTCATTATCCACTTATGAACGGATGACCTAAACAGAGCAGTTTTGGCAGCTTCTCATGGTCATTACTATCAACACTCACATTTCCTGTCTCTCCTCACATGAAGCTTAGTGTGAAGTTGGCCAGAAAGACTCATTAAATTAACCTCAAGACATCCTGATGTTAATGCTCTATCACACTTAATTGCGCTTTGACACTTTGTGACACTGTAGCAAAACCCAGATGAGGATGCTGCAGTGACGCAGAGGTGCACTATTAAAAATCAACACCAGAGGGAGACAACCCACATAACAACAAAACCTACCCGAGACACAATGCTCTGTTGGGAACACAAAACTGGAAAGGTCTCTGACTTCACAGCATCCTGTAGAATACAGTAGAGAAGTGGAAATGAGAGTGGAAGTGAGTAGTACCTTGCCAGCTGTCATTGCACACGCAGAGCTTTTCCCCGGTGAGGTCACAATAGCCGTGATCAGGGCTGCCACAGTTGTTCCTGCAGTACGGGATGTCACAGGCCTCACCCTTCCAGTACTTATCGCATTCACAATACACACGGCTCGCTATCGAGTTCCCCGAGGTGCACTTCCCGTGGCCAGAGCAGTTATTAGGACATGAGTTGATTCTGTCAAGGGAGAGATGAAGAAAGAAGGTTGTAAAAGCAAACAAGGGGGAAGTTAGTACAGAGATGTACAAAAGGAAGCCTGAAATGGGGGAGGGTATAATGAACAGGACTAATCTGTAATTACACTGAGAATATAACATGCACAGAGGCGCTAAAATTAAGACCTCCGTGTGATTACGTGTTAAGAAATTAACACCTGACCAAATCAGCAGGCTTTCATTAACTCTGTTGTCCCAGCGTGGGTGAATACTCACGAGTAGAAGATTTCAAATCCCGTCAGGTTGTAGGCAGCATCGCTAAAAAAGTGCAGGAGTGCGTAGCCTGAGTTGGTCTCCACTTCAGGGACGGTTTCGTTCCCTTTCACTTCGGGGACAATGAGCCCACTGTGGAACAATTACAAAAAAAATAGAAGCAGGTTAGGAAATGTTCCCACAATCTTCCTTAACAGCAGTAACTTATTCAATTTGTTATGCAGTAAAGTGAAATTTTCCTGTGACTCTAGGATAGAGGTTTTTGAACTTGGGTCCAAGAGGTGCAAAGGAATGATATGGGGTCCACCAAAAACATAAGACAAATGGAAAAGATTTTACAAAATCTATTATTAGGGCTGTCAAAGTTAATAAGTTGACTTAAAATATATATTAACATACTGCATTTCTGAAATGTATCTTGAAAAGTGCCTTTATCTTCAGGTTTATGCACTACCGTTCAAAAGTTTGGGGTCTTTATGTTTTTTAAATTAGTCTAGGATGCAAAAAAAAAGGGAAAAAAATCTATAATTTTGTGACATCATTAACATTCAAAATAAGTGTTTTTGAAATGTATTTTAAAATGTAATTTATTCCTGTGATGAGAAAGCTGACAATTCTTTTGTAACATCATAAAGGTCTTTACTGTCACTTTTGATCAATGTAATACATGCTTGCTAAATAAAAGTCTTTCAAATGAACAGTATAGTGTATAGTGGACCTATTATGCCCCTTTTCACAAGATGTAATATTAGTCCCCAGAATGTGTCTGTGAAGTTGCAGCTAAAAATACCCCACAGATCATTTATTATAGCTTGTCAAATTTGCCCCTTTTTGGGTGTGAGCAAAAACATGCCTTTTATGTGTGTGTCCCTTTTTATGCAAATGAGCTGCTGCTCCCTGCCTGCTTTCCAAAAGAGGGCGGAGCTTTAACAGCTCTTGTTTCAGTTGCTCAACAACAATAAAGCTGGAAAATCTCACGCAGCCAAAATGACGATTGTCAGTAGTCTTGAGTCAGAGTCGGACACTGATGGAGAGACTCAGGAAGAAGTTACAACTTTTAAAATGCAACTGGACTTTTCTGAATGGTTAGCGGATAAACATATGTAGTTGCTGTGGAGTTGATTCAACTCATCGACTAGCATGTGCCGTCATGTTAATCTTTTGTGCAAAACCCATATGGACGCCCACTATACATAGCGTACCTGTTTGCCAAACAGAGCCATACACACCAGGCTAACGTTTATGATTGCTATCAAATGCTGTGAATGGTCTAATATTTTTTCCAAAATATCGCTCGGACTGAAACGTTCCTTTTTTTAGCAATCGAGCTTGCCAGGGTCAACTTGCAGGCTATCCAAGCTAACGAAACTCTAAATAGTGTTCTGTACACAGTTGTTGCTTGCAAAAATAAAATGGCGGCGCTGTGGGTGGAAACGTGCAGATTAAGGGGTGGTAATATTATAATAAGATCCCCTTCCTACGTCACAAGGGGAGCGAAATCTGAGAGGCTAATTTTTTCACATGCTTGCCGAGAAAGGCTTGCCAAAACAAAGTTACTGGCTTGTCCTTTTTCACGTTTTCTGGGTTGGTAGATGTACCGGGGACCCGATTATAGCACTTAAACATGGAAAAAGTCAGATTTTCATGATAAGATCATTTAATTGTGTACAGAAAATCAGATATTCTGTCAAATTAATACAAAATAAACAGGTATTATTTTGATAATTCGCTTTACCATTAGTTTAGTGACAATAAAAATTACAATTAAAGTAATTTTTAAAACAACATGTTGTCTTTATAATAACACACTTAATATTTATCTCACACACTATAAATGGGTCTTTATGTGAACATACATAGCTGCCATTATGTGTTAGGAAGGGGGTTCATCATACTTATAGGGGTACTTAGCACCAAAAAGTCTAAAAAACAAAAAAAAACTGCTTTAGTCAGTTTTAGAAAACACACTCACCTGAAGACAGCAACTAAGGGAGCATAAATAGAGTCTCCGTCATAGACGTACATGTGGTCCCAGCTACATTCGGTTGCAAAATGGTTAAATCGTAACCTCAGGACTGCGTTTGGGCTGCAAAACAAAGGTGATGACATAATGCTTAAGAATGTGTTGCTGGCTGCATAATCCATTATGAGAACATATTACAGCAGACTCATTTCTGCCAAGTCTGAAGGGTGCAAGGCGGAATGTGCTCCTCCAAGCCTTTTCTGGTAACCCAACACAGAAGAAAACACCCTTGTAAGGGCTGCTGAAGTCTATTTAAATAGGGGTTATGCAAGAGGGAAGGGTGGGCACAACAAAACCGTGTCAAACTCTGGTGAGAAAGAGAGAAGATGACAGAATAACACTTACTAGCCCTCAATCAGCCAGGTGCACTTTGTTTTGTACTTGTAGTTGATGGGGCCGTCTGTTAGGTACCCAGACGGCTCAGTCAACCTGAAAAATAAGATCAGAGTTGCTGTTCACATCAAATCGAGCCAGAGGGACAAACAGAACAAAGCTATGTGTAAGAAAAGAAGCCAGAGGCGTTGCAGAGAAGTGCTGTTTCAGTACAAGTATGCGCAATGATGAAGCTGGTTTCTGTGGTTACTTATGGCCATATGGACACAGGCTTGTGTGGGAGCAGATCCACAATGATTCACTGCTGCAAATGTGCTCATGACACAGGCCTAACCAATCAGTTGCCTTTCCCTCCGGACTGCAACAGAGCCATCGGGCCCATGGAGTGACAGCGCTTGGATCCATATTGCATCACCATGGAACACTCAGGGCCTGTCTGTGTCGCGGACGACATTAACCGCACTAAGCTGGCGGCATTGTTTGCCCAGACAAGGCCTATTGTTTGTAGATGCCGACTTGAAGGGATGCATCCTTATAAACAATGACCTCAATATTCCACAGACACACTCTTAATTGAACACGTTATTGCTGCTCGCATAGCCAAACACTTCTCGGGCCGAATTCTGCAAGGTCATCAATCTAAGTGACATTGCCGAGAGCTTCTGTCCTGCTCATCTGTAAGTGAACAAAAGAAGAACTGAGCTACTGTTGCACAAGCAATGTTGGAGTGAACCACAGGAAGCCAACACAATACATCAATATTCATATATCATATCTTAGCATTACTATGATACTTAAAGGTGAGATTTGTCATTTCTACGCCAAACAGAACTGCAACTATTGAAATATTCCTGTATACATGGTAATTAGTGTATTCAGAAAAAGATGTGCGTTCATTAACTGCTATTCTCTTATGGAAAAACTGGAGATGCTCACTATCATTCTATCATGTTACATTTTTGTAATTCTGCACAGTAATTGAATAAGCTCATTAATTCTCATTCATGTCCCTGACAACAGCGCACAAGAGAATGTCCTTGAGTCTGTGCTTTTGCCTGTCTGTATATTTATCTGTTGATTTCTTTTAATGTTTAATGTGATTAAATCTGTCTCCTTCCCACACCACAAATGGGTTTTCTTGCAAGACGTTTCACAACTTCCTGTATCACATCAACAATCTAGCTGACTGGTATACATTTTCTCATCTACTTTGGCTTTAGGATAAAAAGTTAATTTTGGACCCTTCCTTCAAATCTTCCATTACAGTGTATATCAGAACCAAATAAGGTGTTATATCACATCACATCAGAATTATGATTAATACAAGAAGATTTCTAGAAACTTTTTTTTTATAATTTTTTTTATTTAGTTGATGTCAACATAACGCACTTCAAAAGTTTGGAAACAGCCTAAGCAAAGTGGGATTTTGGACTATGTCATCATAAATCCTTTTCATTTCTTGGAACAAATTAATTTACTGAAGCAATTATTTAAAGCAATAGCTATTTATTATTACTTAATAATAACCATACACCACTGTTCAAAAGTTTTGAATCAGTAAGACAGTATAATGCTTTTGAAAGAAGTCTCTTAAATGGTTAGTTCACCCAAAAATGAAAATGTAATTTATTACTCACCCTCATGTCGTTCTACACCCGTAAGACCTTCATTCATCTCCAGAACACAAATTAAGATATTGTTGATGAAATCCGATGGCTTGCATTGAGAGCAAAGCCATTCAAACTCTCAAGGTCCATAAAGGTTTGTTTTGAAATCGGCCCATATAGATAGTTAAAAAGTCGTTATTTTGTTTATTTGGCGCACAAAAAGTATTCTTGTCGCTTTATAATATTAAGATAGAACCACTGAACTCACATGAACTGTTTCAAATATGTTTTTAGTACCTTTATGGACCTTGAGAGTTTGAATGGCTTTGCTCTCAATGCAAGCCTCATTGAGACATCAGATTTCATCAACAATATCTTAATTTGTGTTCAGAAGACGAACGAAGGTCTTACGGGTGTAGAACGACATAAGGGTGAGTAATAAATTACGTTATTTTCATTTTTGGGTGAACTAACCCTTTAAGCACACAAAGACTGCATTTTTTTTAAATCAAAAATACAGTTAAAACAGTGAAATATGTTTACCATTTAAAATAACTTTTTTATTTTAGGATAAGAAACATTTCTTATCAATAGCTGCATTTCCATTACCCTTCAAATTGCACAAACTGAAGTTGCAAATTGAAAATACGGCCAATGGAAACTCCGATATATCGCAAAAATCAGGCAATCTAAAAAAGGAATATTTCGCAAAACTGCAATGGAAACAGTTTTTTCGCCTTTACAGGTCACCTGGTGTAGGTATAAGTCAATCATTCTTTAAAGGCAGCGGTATGTTTGGACATGAAAACGAGACAAAGTTCTTTATTAAACTCATAAAAGACAAAATTACGGGAAAACTGAAATGCCACAATTTATCAAGACCTCGAAGCAGATATGGGGAAACACCTCATATGTAGCTGCTCTCAAGTATAAGATGCTTTCCTTGCCATTAATTCTTGGATAACACACCTAAATGACAAAATTAAAAATAATGGCTAGTGCAGTGGCTGTGATATACTTAAACCTACTATCATCCGTTTTTTTTTTTTTTTATAACTTATCGCAAGAAGAAAAAAATTACGTTTTAATCGCATGACATCAGTTAATGGAAACGCCATCATTTCGCAATAGCTTTTTGGAAATGGAAACCCAGCTAATGTTGAAAACAGTTATGCTGCTTAATATTTTTGTGTGAATGTGATTTTTTTCTCCATAATTCTTTGATCTATAGAAAGTTCAAGAAAACAGCATTTACTTGAATTTTTTTGTAACGATGTAAATGTATTTACTTGAATTTTTTAATCAAAATGTATTCTTGCTGAATAAAAGTACTAATTTCTTTCAAAAAAAAAAAAACCGCACTGACCCCAAACTTGTGAACACTAGTGTATACAGTAGTTACAATCAGACTTTTTTATTTTTTTAAGATCCAAGTCAGAACACTTTTGCTGAAAGTTAATTTTAATTTTTGCTAAAGCCAATTAGAACACACTTTAGATGGATTACACATTTATGTTTAAAAAAATGCTTTAATAGTTTGTGTTCCCTTATCATTGTGAAGATGTTGATATTGTCCAGAATCTCACTTTTTGACATTTCAAAAACTTTTTAGGGCACTAGTCTGAACATATCCAAATTCTGTAATTCTTTAAATAAAACCTAAATTCATAAATGTGCACCACAATGCAAAGTGAAAAAGAAATCATCTTTGATTTTTGTACCTTAATTTGTAATCATTTCTTTCAGTCTGTGAATCGTTCCTCACTTGAAGAATTTCTTCACAACAAAATTTCTGTGACATACAGCCAACCTTAATACAAATGCTAAAAACCAAGCATTCTGGCAACATTCTTGTTGTAGGTTAAATCGTAGCTTATTAACAGGCTATTTCTCCACTCTGTGCTCTCTATAATCAGACAGTGAGATTTTAAGAGCGGTTAAAAACAGTAATCACGGTGCACCACTTCCTGTGCCAGGGAGGACATCCCTCAGGCTGAATGTTGGGAGAGTGATGTTTCTTTGTGCGGCCCAGAAGAGAGGCAAAAAAAGGCAACTGTAGGTGAGTCAACAGCTAAAATATTCACCAGGTTTTCATGCATATTTTATAGGCCAGTACCAAAGCAAAAATATCCACCAACAGGCAGGATTAATACCTGTCCCAGCGGCTTTGAAGTCACCACTTGGCCAGGTTCGCTCAGCCTCGCTCAAAGGCTGGCCTCAGGCATTCAGAAAGGGACGGGAAGGGAGTTACATCTGCAGAACAGCCGATGCAATATTACAAAAACAAAGACTTGTGTGCTGAAGGTAAATAGGGTCTGAAAGGTGCAACTCAGCACTGCAGTAAGCCATACTCAAATGTTGACACTTAGCAAAGTCCAATTAGAGAGGGCCTCTTCGTCAGCTAACTCAAGCCCTGTTTCCTGCCACGAACAGGAGTCCACTGATATCTGCGATCACTTCCTGAACCTGCCTCTCTTCACAGCCCTTGTCTTCCTGTAGTCAGTGTGTTGCCTCCCACCACTTGTTCGTTTAGATGTTGTGTAACAGGAAAGCTGTTTTTAGTGGCAGTTTGATGTGGAGGCAAGGACACTAGGTTAGGACTGCTGAACAATTCAGGTCTGTTCATTAAAGTCATGGTATCATCTAGCGTGTATTTTCTCCACTGAACAACCTTTTAACTACAAATCAGGACTATGTACGCATCATTATAAACATGTAAAAGTTATTCTACCACATTTGACTTACGATTCAATCAAAAATCAAAAAAATATAGAAGAGCTATATTTAACCTCACACTGAGCAAGCAAGATCAAATGTACAACAGCAAGATCTGTTCAAAAGGAGTTGAGAAAGTGACTCCATTAACAGCTGTGAGACACTTACTGACAAAGGGGATTTTAGAGTGGAAGCACCATTTCATAGGATTCGAACACTTCTTGTTATTGTCCAGGATGTTTGGGTGAAGTGTGATACAGGGGACACATCCACACAGTGGGTGAATGACTGAGCTCTTCGTATTACAAATGACTGGATCTATGCTTGATCCAAAGCAAAAGAGATTTTAAATAGATTTCATGTTGCCTCCAGTGGACTCACCTTTGTCCGACCTGCCTTTTGCCAATATAGCACATTAGCTTGATCCTGAATGGTAATCTATATAAAACTGAAACCTAAAACCAAATGTAGGAAAATAGGCAGTTGTGGCCAAATGGTTAGAGAGTCAGACTTGTAACCTAAAGGGTTCGAGTCTCAGTACCGGCAGGAAGGGGAGAGTGAATGAACAGCACTTTCTTCCACTCTCATTACCTACAACTGAGGTGCCCTTGTATTTTATAATTGGTGGTTGAAATAAAATGCTGTGTGAACTCAACCAATCAGCTTGTTCAGCGCCCAAGTCCCACCCCTGAAAGTTCCGGAACTTTGAAAAAGTACTACCTAGCGAGCAGGTCCTTTCTGAGGGGGAAATTTTTACCCAGAACTTAATTTAGACCCTGGTTCCAGTGGTCGAAGCACACCGAGTACCACCCCAAAGTCTCTAGTTCCTGGGCAAAGTTCCTGCGGTGGAAATGTGGCTTAAAGGCAGGAACACACCAAGGCAACGCCGAAGAACTGGGTTGGCTCACGTCGGCAGCGTCTGGGTACAAAGTTGCCATGACAAACCAAACTGACGCTTGACAGCCGATGGCCAAGTAGCACGTCCGTTCTGCGCCTGGGTAAGATTAAATGCCTTTCTGTACCAGCAGGTGGCAGTAGCTGAACAGCCAATCAGAATGATCAGATGGCCCGATGGACCGACGAGCTCCGACGCCGATTCAACATGTCGAATCGGCTAAAAAAAAGCTGACGAAGACCAACTTCAGCCAATGGTGCAGAACACACTGAGAAAACTTAGTCGGCCAACGAACAAAAACTGCCCGATAGTGACCGTCGGCTTGGTGTGTTCCTGTCTTAAGAGATATGTTGGAAACTACCAAGAACTTTCTCGTATACTGACTTTGATATAATGTGTAAGATAATAAGCAGCCTTTCATAAACCATAAGCACATGAAATTAAAACTAATTTTAAAAAGGTAAAAATTCTACACTCTTGAACAAAACCTTCCAGTGTGTGACCAGTAGACTTGCAGTTGGTCTAAGCAAAGCAATCTGTTACGCTTGTTTGATGAAGATGATGTAGCTTACATTGCACATCCATAAAGATCAGACTAAAAATAGTGCAAAGATCATGACGACTGGCTTGGCTTAACCCAAATGCCAAATCGTTTCACCAACAACTAGCTATTCAGCAGTCTAGAGCACACATGATTTTTGAACACCACAGACATATTTCAAATAGATGTTTGCACAGGGGTAGTTGACGTACGTTTGGAAGCTGACACGTCCTGTGGTGTTAAATATTATACTCATTCTAAAACCATTTGAAAATGTTTTTGCTAATTCTTTTATAATTATTATGCATGCATCTTGTATGACATATTAATGGAGATACTAAAAGAATATTTGTACTTTTAAAATGCATCTGTCACACAGCAGGACCATCTCAAATGAAGAGGGTGAAAAGGTTAAAAACAAGAAAAGAAAAATGATAAAAATAAAATAAAAAACTATGTCACATATATATACATTTTATCAGTGGTGTAAATTGTCTGAGTAAATGTAATTACTACTGTAATATAATTAGTTGTTCTTCTAAACCTGTATTCCATAGTATACTATGAAAGTCAATGGGGCCTTGTATCTTGTATCATATCAAATATATTAGCAACTTTTACTCTCAACTTGACTACATTATTGAATAGGTACATGTACTCTTTAGTCCAACATTTTGCATGGCTTAGGCTTTGACTTTTCTAGGCTTTAAGTTGTTTTATTTATCCAATATACTTAAGAGACCTTTTTTAAGGATATCAGTTTACTTATGCTCTTTTTGAGTACTTGAGCTTAACTGAGACCTGAGTGTCTGTAGACATTTAAGAGGCTGTTGTGTCGATTGCAATATTGATGTGTTCAGTTTTATTTCGACTTTAGAAAAAAAAACGTGCTTGCTCTCCTGTTTCTTGTTTTTCACTGGCATGACTCTTAGGTGTTACTGACTAGTGCATCTTTGAGCCTACATTCAGAATGAGAAAAAATACTTAAAGGGTTAGTTCACCCAAAAATGAAAATTGTCATTAATGACTCACCCTCATGTCGTTCCAAACCCGTAAGACCTCCTTTCATCTTCGGAACACAGTTTAAGATATTTTAGATTTAGTCCGAGAGCTTTCTGTCCCTCCATTGAAAGTGTTTGTACGGTAGACTGTCCATGTCCAGAAAGATAATAAAAACATCATCAAAGTAGTCCATGTGACATCAGTGGGTTAGTTAGAAGTTTTTGAAGCATCGAAAATACATTTTGGTCCAAAAATAACAAAAACTACGACTTTATTCAGCATTGTATTCTCTTCTGGAATCCTTTCCATTGAATTGATTCCATTGAATTGATTCCATTGAATCCTTTCATCTGTCGGCGTTGGTAATGCACTTTTACGTCGTTGTTTTTGGCGATTAGGACATCCGCGACATTTAAAAAAATATAGCAATACCAAAATACAAACAATGTAGAATAGCTTGAATACAGCGTGCGTCTCCCTCAGACTGTAAACGAAGCTCTGGCGCACCAGATAACACGTCAGCAGCGTCTTACGTCAGTAGCGTCACTGCGGAGTCGTGAACCCGGATGAACAACAGACCCGGAAGAGAATACAATGCTGAATAAAGTCGTAGTTTTTGTTATTTTTGGACCAAAATGTATTTTCGACACTTCAAAAACTTCTAACTAACCCACTGATGTCACATGGACTACTTTGATGATGTTTTTATTATCTTTCTGGACATGGACAGTGCACCGTACATACACTTTCAATGGAGGGACAGAAAGCTCTCGGACTAAATCTAAAATATCTTAAACTGTGTTCCGAAGATGAAAGGCGGTCTTACGGGTTTGGAACGACATGAGGGTGAGTCATTAATGACATAATTTTCATTTTTGGGTGAACTAACCCTTTAAGTACTGTTAAAATCAGATGCTCTAAGACTTTTACTCATTGTATTGAAATTGGTGACTTGTAACTTGTAATGGAGTCATTTTTGCTGTAAGGTATCTGTACTTTTACTTAAGTATGGTTTTCAGGTACTATTTACACCTCTGCATTTTTTACATAAATGATTTTAAGTTAACTTCTTCCACAGACATGCATCAACTACATAAAGGACTTAAGAAATGCCTTAAACTAAATGCTGGGACATTTATTTTCAGTAAGTTATTTTCTCTTTTATTTGATTCACATTAATGAGAAAGAGTAGCAGGTTTTTCACTGATTATTGTGCTTAATTTTTAA
>RJVU01067793.1:6052213-6081817 GCA_003731715.1 Anabarilius grahami | reverse complement strand
TAATATATATATACAGCTCTGGAAAAAATTAAGAGACCACTTAACATTGATTTCTGAACTTGGAGTGGTCTCTTAATATTTTCCAGAGCTGTATATGGACGAGACACCTCCCCTCTTTTCCAATGTAGAAAAATGAAGCCGCCAATGTCCCAATATGGCGTTGACATCTTGTGCTGATTCGGGACCTGAGTCTGCACAGTAGTGAACTGGGGACCTGATTCTGCGCAGTAGTGAGCATGAAGTGGAGCCCGTGCACTATCAAGGCCCCGCCCACACTCCCGCAGAATCGTTTAGTATAGTTTACTGAAGAAAACTCCATAAACAGTTATGAAAATGTTGAAATTAAAGTCAAAGCTCCAATCTCCTCCCAAAAATGTCAGTTGGTGCCTCAGTGACTACTTTGCTCAGAGAAGCTGTCAATCACAGCTGTCAATCATGACGTCACACCCCCGTTTTAAGAGCTTCAAATAACTAAAACCAAACTTTTTTTTAAAAAAAAGAACACTTGAACTTATATCAGCATGATAAAAACTACATAAAACGACAGAAAACATCTTTGGGAAAAAATTATTTGAAGTGTAATTTAATTGTTTAGTTTGTCTCATGTCCCATTAAATTACACGGAGAGGGCAGGGTTTATGAACTATACTGGGACCAACCACCTGAGTGCAGCACGCTTGTTTTTAACATCAAACATGTCCCAAATTTGCGATTGCCTTTTAAGAGAGGCAGCTTTCCATGCGTGCACTCTGGCAGTATGTAGTTCCTTTTCAGGATATATTGCGCTCAACTCTTTTTAACATCAAGCAAATCCCACTTTTTATATTCTCATTAGTGGTTAAACGGATCGTTGTTGATCCGTGATCCGTACGGACCAAGCCCCACGGTTCGGGAAGCATGTGATTCGCGGATCAATTGCAAGTTTAACCGCAATAGAGTGAAAGGTTATCATTTGCACGTGTTTTGTCTTGCTAGTTTACACATTAAATAGATATAAAACCATTCCAGCACTAGAAGAGGCAAAAGAGGATTTAATTCGGTATCGCCACGCTGTTATCGGTGCACACAGACGCACATACATACAAGGCTCGCAGGCACACACAGAGAGAGAGAGAGAGAGAGAGGCGCGTTTCAGATAGCTCGCAAACTCCAAATTGATTTCTCTTTCGCGTCCTCAATGCACAATGGACACATACACGCATTATGTCAGTCAAAATACCCCTCTAGGCAAGTATTCTCATAAACACATTCGGTTATGTCTTAAGTGAACGAGGTGAGAATTTGAATGTGTATCTATCGGATGTGTGCGTGCGTGGGGTCTTACTCTTAAAGTGACAGCAACCTATAAATACCTGCTGTTGTCTGTCATGTAAATCAAACAATAAAACACAGCTTCAACAAAGATTAATCTATATTAAATTTATACAGTGAACAGTGTCATTTTACATTTAATTTGTACATTTCTGTACACGAAAATGTATACTACAGTTAGACCTTATACTTTATTTGTAACTTTATGTTGTATTTATCTATGTAATTGGTGTACAGTATTTGTTCTTTTTCCAGTCTGTTCACTTGCCTTCAATAATGTATTAGTTAGGCTAGTAGTTTCTGCTGTGGTATTGGAGTAGTTAAAGTGGGCTAAGTAATAAATGCAAAGTTACCCCCCACCCCCAATTTTTTTTTTTTTTTTTTTTTTTTGCTGATCCAAAAAACGATCCGATCCATGACTTAATAACCGCGATATGATCCGAACCGTGAGTTTTGTGATCCGTTGAACCACTAATTCTCATTCATGCATTTCAACACTCTGAAGTGTCAATAGTGCTATATTTACATACATTTATATAGCAAAATCACTATCGTCACACCACCCAGCCCTACTCTAATTATAAAGATAATTTCAAGAGAAATGACATGACATGAAGAGTGACATTCTAAAATCCATGTACACAGCAATTGCACATCAAGTATGGCAGATAATGGCACTATAAAGTACTCAAAATTATTTACACAGACAATATATAAACCATTTAAGGACAAAAAACACATTTTAAAAACACAAACATTTTCATAATCAATTTTATCTAAACTTATAAGCATCAGCACAATTTATATGCAACTGCCACAACTTTAAGTCTACCGAACCTTAAACTTTATCTACTGTGATTTCATCTCCAGTCTAAATGAACACTTCAATATACAGGAAAATAACACAAGGAAGTTACATCATTAGATGGCACAACCACAAAAAGCCACAGAACGCCAACCCATCTCTGAGCAAGTTTAAGGTTTAGGCTATGACATTGTTACTGCTCTAGAAATTTCCAAATCACTCACTTTTAACAGCAAAGTTGACTCTAGGCAGGTTACTTACATTGTGACTAGAAAATTATAAATTACCTTCATTTTCCTTGTTATATTTTAACTTTGAGCAGACACAGACTGGTCTCTATCTACATTATTAAAGCTCTATCATGAAAGGAGATTGTTGTTTATGAGCCTGAAACCTAACACAGGTCATTAATAATTCTGCATCCTCATAAACAACATCTGCACATGCAAGCCATGTTCAAAACAATGGAGTGGTACACCAGACACAGTTTCTATCCCATGTATCCACTTAGCTAGTCTTTATAGCAACAAACTGTTATTTGTCAAGGTGACAGCCTTTGTTGTTTGATCATGCATCTTGTGGAGCAGCAGCTAATGGCCAGTATGACAGAGTCATATAACTCCCTGGTCTTCTTAGTATTTCCTGGTCACCTGGACCAGCATGAAAGCCGCAAAAATAGCCAAGAGTATCAAAACATCAACGGAGACCACTTCCTTTCATCCAGCTATTGTTGCTTTCAACCTTTGTTATATAAGTCTGGGTGTCAGTATGAAGTTTAGTTTGAGTGACAGCACTTATAAATGCCAAGAGCATCCTCTCAGCTGCTTCTAAGATGGAGTGAAGAGAGATCTTTGTTGCACCCAACGAGAGTGGGATGCTATTTTAAGATACAGGAGTGCAGGAGCTTTGTTCAAGAGTTTCATTTATCATACAGCTGTCAAGCTGCAATCGTTTAAAACTAAATCATGTCTGCCCACAGTAACTTTGACATCCTTTCTGAAGACAAAGACCCAGAATTAATAAAGACAGTATAGTAAATGTTTGAAAACTCTCATCAGAACATGTCTGTACAATTAGTTAAAAACTACTAATCTATAACTGTGTAAAGTAAATGTGTGACCAGCAAGAAACCATCAAATTAGAGCATCCATTTTTTCAGTGCTGCTTTATAGAAACCAGAGTGTAGTAGGCCTAAATGCTTGGCAAACTTAATTTATGTGTGCTAAAAGTACAAAACTTTAATTCAACTAAACTGTGCCAGGACCCACAGGATTTGCCAGGAGTATACCAAGAAAGATTTCAATGTGGAAATGTAATTTATATTTTCAGCCATATAAAAATAATCTGAAAGGAGGGACGAGTCAAGAAAAAATGCCCCTCATATCAGTTTTTAACCAGATGGTGCACATATGTGAAAAGTCCCTTTCAATTTATCAAAAATTCTTAGACAAATATGAATATCAAATGCTTCAAATTAATAACATACACATAGTATACAATAACAGACCTTTAAATGCTTAATAAACTAACTAACAATTAAAGAAATCACATATATTTGACACACAAGCATGTTTCCATGTTCCTCTTGAGACGAAAACAGGTTCAAATGTCTCATACTCTTAAATGTTTTAGTAAATACTCACTTGAATCTTCCCTGGCAGTGTTGACATTGGTCACCAACCCATCCACGATCACAGACACAAGATCCGTTCACACACCTGCCTGACAGACAGCTCTTCTCACAGGGTTTAGATGGAGAGCCGTCTGATATCAGTACCAGGGAGAACATCACACAGAGCCATAAATATCTCTGCATGCCCTGCAGTCTCTGTCTGACCAGAAACAGTTCAGGTCTGAGCATCCTCTTCCCAGCATTCATGGTTTAAGGATGCTGCTGCTGCTGTTGAATTGGGTATCAATATCTTAGGCCTTTCTTCCCTGCTTACTGGTGCCCAGATTGTTTCAATTATAACAGCAGGGGTGATCCGTTCACTTATAGATCATGAATATTCCTTAAACATCAGCGATCGTTTCCTGAAATCTAGGCAATCGTTTAAGGGAAAAGCTCCAGATCCGAGTGTGATAACATAAAATCAGCATAAACACAGGCATATTAAATCAACTGTCTCGCCTCATTGTGTTTCTGAACAAGGGCAGGAATTTCCTACGTTACCTCCTGCAGTTACAGGGCTGGAAAATAATTCCCCATAACATTGAAAAAAACCTTTCCTCCCAGATCATTACCATAACTCAAGAGATGGAGTATTTCCAGCTTTAAAGAATCATATTATTCAACGGTCTTATTCTGATCCCGTCCGCAGCCATTTTAAAGCGTAAACATTCAGCTGGCTGTTCAAATACACTGCTTGTGTGCTTTAAAGCCTTTAAACCTTGAGATTTTCGTGGCTAAACGTTCATATGCCACGGGAAAACAGGCTAAACGGAGAAGGTTTCGGAGTAAAAAGCATCCTTTATAACCGCAGCAGCCAGTAACATGGATGTTGTTTCTGCTGTTGTCCGTTGCGCTGAGGGATTTGGAAAACCTGAGGTACTATCCGTTATCCGCATATTTTTTTCGCTGTTTTTCAGGCTCAACGTAATAAACTCCTTGTCAAAAGTGTCGAGCCTCAATATGGATATATATCCTCTTCGTCCCAGGGCGCTGAAAACCCCTCAGTGTGCGAATTTTGGCCCCCTCAATCACCGTTTAAGCTCCCATACTACGAGCAGCTCGCGCTGGCTGCTCCTCAGGTTGGAGCAAACTCAACACGGAGCTGTCCGCGCATGCGCAATGGGAAGGGGATATATTTAAAGAGACAGGAGGCCAGTGCGTGCATGCCCATTGCAGTACTTGAGAAGCTTCATTAAACGTTTTGTGTCATATTTTTAGGAAATGCGTGAAAACCTCACTTCCTATTTCTGTTAAAGTTCTTTTTAAAATATTTTTCCTATTTCCCATGTAAATAAAGTTGACTTGACAGTCAAGACAACAAGATAGCAAGCACTTAATTTTACCTACATTGTAACAATTGCAAAGAACAGCCCATCATGCTCCAGTATAATAAATGCAGTAAACGTAAACATTTAAGTTAACAAGTTGCTAAATGAGGACTGCGTAATACTAAATTAGGATTCTAAATCCTCACTGACTAGGTTTTATGACCCAGATTCCCTTCACACTTTCTAGCCTCCATCTTAAATAATAACTTTGTTCTTCTCTTAAGTGTTTAGGTGCATCTCTGTAAATGATACACTATGTGCTTTATACACTTTGTACACATCAAGGCTAAAACACTAACCAAAGTACTGTATGATGGCAGACATTGTATGCCCTCATGCCTGCTGCTCTTTGGGTTCCTTTATTAGTGTCACACTTTCATACACCACCACAAACATATGATATTGTTACCTTATAAGTAATACGAAGCAGGGATGTATCTCCTGCAGTGTGATTTTTTTTTTATCATTAAGATTTTTTTATGTTTTTGAAAGAAGCCTCTAATGCTCACCAGGGCTGCATATATTTGATCAAATTACAGTAAAAATAGTAATAAAGAAACATTTTACTAAACANNATATGTGTGTGTGTGTGTGTGTGTGGGCATGTTTTTGTGAAATATCAGGACACAAATGTGTATAATGACATGGGTATGACATAGGTATTACAAGGAGAGGGTGATTTATGAGGACATTACCCATGTCCCCACTTTTCAAAAGGCTTATAAATCATACAGAATGAGTTTTTGTGAGAAAGTAAAAGTGTGCACAGTTTCCTGTGATGGTTAGGTTTAGGTGTAGGGGTAGTGTAGGGGGATAGAAAATACGGTTTGTACAGTATAAAAACCATTACGCCTATGGAATGTCCCCACATTTCACAAAAACAAACATGTGTGTGTGTGTGTGTGTGTATATATATATATACAGATGCTGGTCATATAATTAGAATATCATCAAAAAGTTGATCAAGTTGATTTATTTCACTAATTCCATTCAAAAAGTGAAACTTGTATATTATATTCATTCATTACACACAGACTTATATATGTCAAATGTTTATTTCTTTTAATGTTGATGATTATAACTGACAACTAAGGAAAATCCCAAATTCAGTATCTCAGAAAATTTGAATATTGTTAAAAGGTTCAATATTGAAGACACCTGGTGCCACACTCTAATCAGCTAATTAACTCAAAACACCCGCAAAGGCCTTTAAATGGTCTCTCAGTCTAGTTCTGTAGGCTACACAATCATGGGGAAGACTGCTGACTTGACAGTTGTCCAAAAGACGACCATTGACACCTTGCACAAGGAGGGCAAGACACAAAAGGTCATTGCAAAAGAGGCTGGCTGTTCACAGAGCTCTGTGTCCAAGCACATTAATAGAGAGGCGAAGGGAAGGAAAAGATGTGGTAGAAAAAAAGTGTACAAGCAATAGGGATAACCGCACCCTGGAGAGGATTGTGAAACAAAACCCATTCAAAAATGTGGGGGAGATTCACAAAGAGTGGACTGCAGCTGGACTCAGTGCTTCAAGAACCACTACACACAGACGTATGCAAGACATGGGTTTCAGCTGTCGCATTCCTTGTGTCAAGCCACTCTTGAACAACAGACAGCGTCAGAAGCGTCTCGCCTGGGCTAAAGACAAAAAGGACTGGACTGCTGCTGAGTGGTCCAAAGTTATGTTCTCTGATGAAAGTAAATTTTGCATTTCCTTTGGAAATCAGGGTCCCAGAGTCTGGAGGAAGAGAGGAGAGGCACACAATCCACGTTGCTTGAGGTCCAGTGTAAAGTTTCCACAGTCAGTGATGGTTTGGGGTGCCATGTCATCTGCTGGTGTTGGTCCACTGTGTTTTCTGAGGTCCAAGGTCAACGCAGCCGTATACCAGGAAGTTTTAGAGCACTTCATGCTTCCTGCTGCTGACCAACTTTATGGAGATGCAGATTTCATTTTCCAACAGGACTTGGCACCTGCACACAGTGCCAAAGCTACCAGTACCTGGTTTAAGGACCATGGTATCCCTGTTCTTAATTGGCCAGCAAACTCGCCTGACCTTAACCCCATAGAAAATCTATGGGGTATTGTGAAGAGGAAGATGCGATATGCCAGACCCAACAATGCAGAAGAGCTGAAGGCCACTATCAGAGCAACCTGGGCTCTCATAACACCTGAGCAGTGCCACAGACTGATCGACTCCATGCCACGCCGCATTGCTGCAGTAATTCAGGCAAAAGGAGCCCCAACTAAGTATTGAGTGCTGTACATGCTCATACTTTTCATGTTCATACTTTTCAGTTGGCCAAGATTTCTAAAAATCCTTTCTTTGTATTGGTCTTAAGTAATATTCTAATTTTCTGAGATACTGAATTTGGGATTTTCCTTAGTTGTCAGTTATAATCATCAAAATTAAAAGAAATAAACATTTGAAATATATCAGTCTGTGTGTAATGAATGAATATAATATAAGTTTCACTTTTTGAATGGAATTAGTGAAATAAATCAACTTTTTGATGCTATTCTAATTATATGACCAGCACCTGTGTGTGTGTGTGTGTGTGTGTGTGTGTGTGTATATATATATATATATCAGTGATGTGCAGTGGTGTTCTGAAATGAGGAGGCACATTTTTTATTTATTTATGAATCAATGTAAATTCATGTGCATTACTCTTAACGTTGACACTTCTTCCTTGTTAAATGAACAGTACTTTACATTACATCAATAAAGAAAAAAGAAACCAAATACAATTCTATTTTGTAATTTTACATTAACAATGTATTGTAATAAATGATTTATTGATCAAAATCAAGTCAATCTCATCAAGTTAGTGTTTTAAGCATTTCTACATTCATTCCAAAATAATAACTAAAGGCAATAATAATTTAAACAATATATTTTATTTGTGTATTGATGTTTTTATTTTTAATAGTCAACTTAGTCTATTTTGGATCATCAGTCATGCTCCGTAAACACCGTCTGTCACAGACACGAATTGTATTTTTAATTTCACCAAGCTGATTGCACTAAAAAAAAAACGCAGTCATCATGCTTTCAGTCCATTTCAAGTTTGATTTTGACATGACATAAAGCAGTGATATCTAACTGGGTGATCTGTTTACTTACTTTTCAATTAGTCTTCCCATTGACGCCATCATTTGTTCATTCAAACTGACGCGCGGAACGTGCACATCAACAAGAGGTGGGATTTATCGCACAAACCAATTACCTCCAATCATAGCGCGATGGAGACATTGCCTTCTCTCACATGACTTTCCCCCATTCATTCTCAATTACCCCCCACAAAACCCACCGCACGCCGGGGGTCTAATGGTTTTCTACAGTTTTCTATGAGTGGAAAGGGAGGCATGACTCCTGCTGTAACTTTACCTGCGGGTGTCGCTGTTGGGCAGTGTTTCTTAAGAAATATGAGTGACTTGCACTCTTTTTAATGTCATAATTTGTAATTTGTGTTGTTTTATATGTAATTTTATTATGTGTTTTATTTTCTCATCCTATTTTTTGAGGAGGCACTGCCTCCCTGGCCTCTTTGGAGGAAATGCCCCTGATATATATATATTGTAGCAAGTCTAAAGAATGTTTTATGTTCTGTTCAGATAAATCTAAGTGCATGTGTGTTCTTTTCCTATGTTATGGTTCAGCTTGTGTGGGGCTTTAAGGGGTGGGAGGTTCTCCTGAAAGAAGAGCCTGCATGGTGTTGTGTGGGGGAGGGGTTCTGGGGGAAAAGGTTCGTCAAGTTGGTTCACTGTCTGTGAGGCAGGAGCATCGGCCAAACAGGTGCTCACCTTAATAAAAGAAGACTAAGCTGTTAAGTGAGTCTCATCATTTCCTCCGTTCGTTACAATATATATAGAGAGAGAGAGAGAGAGAGAGAGAGAGAGAGAGAGAGAGAGAGAGAGCAAAATCTAGGGTGGGTCTCTTTTAGACCATAAAAAAGTATAACATATATTCATGCTACTGTAAATCTGCCAGTTGTTATATGGAATGTAATAAAACACTCAATTCAGCTGGGAATTTGATATTCCACACGGACAATTTCTGGGCTTTGTGATGATTCTCACACCTCATAGACTTCCCTTTTTAGATCATTCCCATCACAACAGCCCCATTCAGTCTGAACAAATAACAAGAATGTAACACTGCATTATAGCGCTGACTTTAGGAACAGAGCTGCGTGGTTAAAATACAATACTAATAAAGAGCAAATTTAAAGTAAAAAGAACAGCATTTAACACTTTATCATAAATTATAAAAAAAATAAAAATTAATATGTGCTTCACCTATTTAATGTTTGCAGAGATGTTCAACTTTCGCATTTACACAATATTCCAGTCTATGAAAATTCATGCTTCACTAAGAGCAGCTCTGCATTCTTTCATGGCCCACTGGGGAACATGACACTTTCTCCTCAGACCTTCAGGAATGAAAGAATCAGATCCTCAGGCTATGGCAAGTCAGACTCACTGAGCACCGCAGTAACAGCACATGCATGTCCCAGCCTGTCAGAAAGCACATGCGGCATAACTGCCCAGTGATGCAACACCAATGACCTGTAGGATAACCAAATTGTCATGTGAAAAAACACAGGTGATTTACGATTGGTTGCTCTGAACCTCAGGCATGCTATAAATCCTTCAAGAAGCCAAAGCTCCATAGTGCCCCCAGATGGTAAACTTTTAACTACATGGTATTGCTGTACTGTTAGCTGTAAATGACTGCTACTCTTGCTGTTACACAAAGCTCCTTTCTAAAGTCAGCGATATAATGTGTTACATTCTTATGTTCTTCATCTGTTCAGTGCTTATATTGAAAAATTATATTATGAGCAGAAGAAGGTAATGAAATATTATTTGTTTATCCATGGCAATGCAGAGATCTGTTTTGACTCTCCATTCTAAACTAAATAAAAGTAGCCAACGGAGGAGGAGGTGGGGTTTGTATTTCACACAGTGATTTCTCATGATTTCTCTCTTTGTTCTTAATGCCATTAAAGTATGGGTGGACAGAGAGTCTGGGAACAGAGGAGTTGAATGTGATCTTAATCCCTGACTAAGAGGGATTAGTATCCAAGTACGCTGATTGTGAACATAAAAAGTCTAAAAAAACAGATTCAATTGGCAAGAGACTATCCCCCGGTTTCACAGAAAAGGCTTAAGTGTCCCAGACTAAAATGCATTATTGAGCTGTTTTAATTTAAAGCAACTTGCACTTACATATCTTAAAATATGTCAGTGTCTCAAGATTTTTTCTTTTTTTTCCTAAAACACATTTATAAAAGCTATTTAAACATCCTAATTGACCTAAGGCCTAATCCTGGCTTGAACTAAGGCCTGTCTGTGAAACCAGGCCTACGATTATATTGCTTTACATAAATTTCAGTGTGTAATGGTGCTTACTGTATGTTTTTTTTATCCCGTGAAATCTGAAATCAAATTTAATTATAATTTTTTTAAGATTACAGAAATTGAGACTGCATTTTTAAGCACAACTGTTTTCAACTGAAATTTTACTTGTAATCAGCATATTAGAATTATTTCTGAAGGATGACACTGAAGACTGAATATTCAGCTTTGCCATCACAGGAATTATTTACATTTTAAAATATATTAAATAGAAAACAGTTCTTTTAAATTGTAATATTTCACAATATTACTGTTTTTACTGTATTTTTGCTCAAATAAATGCAGGCATAGACAAGACTTCTTTCAAAACCAAAACTCTTACCAACCCAACTTTTGAATAGCAATTTATTGCTATTTTCCAACACATTAATACTCCAATAAATCCAAGTCATTTTTTTTTTCTTTAAAATATTGCTTCTATTTTCAATTTTTAATTTTGTACCTAACATGAAAATAACATGTAAAAGAATGGAACATTTACTGGACCCAGAACAAACACATTAAATTAGATATTTATTTATTAGCAAACCAAAATAACTGTATTTTTAAGTATATTATTCTTTTTCATTAGTGAAAAAAATGCACTAACCCACTATCAACTTTAATAGCTTGTCAGTGTGTGATAAAAACAATATAAAAGAAAAAAAAGCCAAGTATTTACATTGCTTTTGGGCTTACATGGTTAAATAATGACAGTGCCAACTGGTGTTTGTCAAAACAATAACAGTGCAGTTTTAACTTAATCTAAAAATCTAACTTATGAGCATTTATTTCTCTTGGCACCATACAGTTAAGTGGTTTTTATATTGAAACAATACAACAAAACAAAAAGTAAATTTAGTACATTTCATCAAATTCAACACATTGACACCACCTGTTTTATCCATATTTACAAGTACCATATATGGCAATGCAAATGGATGCACAGGGATGGTAATAGAGACCAGATGAAATCAGCACGGACCAGGCAATTTCCTACAATTCTCTCACTGAGAATGTAACTTGTGTATTAGATGGGTGGTTATATCACCTTTAGTCACTGTTGTGATCTCCATCATCACCCTTAGATTCAGATGGGCCAGACTTATGCTTTGATTTTGATTTCTTGGCATCCTTCTGTTGCCCTGATGGCTCCGGGCAGGGCTGCAGAGCCTGTGATATGTCTGTCAACGTCCAACATTCTTCTTTCAATGCATGTTCTTCCAATGTGAACTGACCCTGCTTCGTACGGATCAGTTCTTTGACATGAGCACAGGACGACAGACCTGCAGGGGGTACGGGGGAACAACTCAGATTATAAATGTCAAGTTAATAACATTTAAGGGGAAATATTACAGAAAATAAATGTTTTTAAAGTGCTACCTTTGGCCAGATCATCAACCAGACTTCTGACATAAAACCCGCCTCCACACTCAACATCTGCAAATGCAAACAGTAAATTGAACTTGAAAATAATAAATATACACATTACACACACATATATTATGTAAACACAAACTTCTATTTTGGATGCGATTAATGACGATTAATTGTTTGACAGCATTACCAACTTTAATACTGTAGTTATGAAAATATATTTGCTATGTGTACAAGAACATACATGTACTACCATCTATCTCCAAATGACTAACCTATGGTAAAAAGTGGTGGGCTGAAGTCTTGTAAAGAGAGACTGTACACTGTAACTGGACGTGCAGGTTTAGCCTCAACCTCTTGACCTTGCTTGAGAAGAACAGACATGCGCTTGCCATCCTTCTTCAGTGCTGAATATCTTTAAATGCAAATATCAGAATGTCTATGATGTCAAGAAACATAATTCTTTCAGATGTCAATGAAGAGTGTATTATATATCAAGCAGAATGAATTGACTTACAGAGGTGGAACCTGCATAATTTCACCAGTAAACTGCTTAAGCTTCTCCTCAAAAGCCTCTTTTGTGATGTGATCTGGAAAAAAAACAAGTGCTTAGCTTTATACACCGACTTCTGTGAGATATCCATTCACTCTTCACAAGCGCAGCCATGAAATTATGATTCCTACCGTAACTTTTCTCTTCAACAACATTTCCAGTGACGTCAAGACTGTCAGTTGCTTTGCCTAACTCTCCAACAGCTCTGTATTTCTATGAAAGATACCAAAGAATTGAATGTCAAACAAAGTAATAAAAAGATGGGAATGACAAGTTTAGAAAGACACGTAAACAAAATGTGACCCAGAAAATCCTTACCTTTGATCCTGCAAGCATTGTGGTGAGCATCTTTGTTCCTTCACCAATTCCAACCACTGAAAAACATTAATTTGCAAGTTTATGTTCTTTGTGTGTTGATATTGATTTAATAAGCTACGGACTTGGAACTGTGATATGGAAAGAAACACACTCACACACTACACATCTGAACATAATTTTATGTGTTTCAGTTTTTCACTGTGTCATGACGTAAAGATGTCGAATGATACATTCAAAGGGTGTCATGATGGTGTGATGATGCTGACTTTTTGCAAAGAAGATATTAAATGTTAAGACATCAGTTGAAGCGTGATTCTTTTAATCTGAAGAAAACCTTCAAGAGTGGTTACAACGTTATTTTATATTATTCTTTTGTATATTATATTCTGTTTAAGGCAAAGACACTTTCAAACTAGTGGAAAGAAAACATCCAAAATACACTTTTTCAATTACAAGACATATCTTTAAAAGTGTTTTTTTTTTTCTACACCAAAAGTTTCCAGTTTTAATACCTAACTATATTCTTTAGGTTTGTACTAGGGGTGTAATGATACCCTCATGTCACGATTCGATACATATCATGATACTGAACTCACAATACGATATTATTGCGATACACCAAGACATGATAAACGGTTAACAAAAAATTTACTGTTGATTAAAATGCTAAATTTGGTATTACATTGGGGGTGGAAATGAATAGGCTTGGACTTGGTGCTGGTAACCCAATGCACAGGACAATGGTGACACCAGAATAAAAATATTCATGATTCTGAAGCTGAAAATACAGAACTATTTCAGACAAATATATTTGCACTCTGTCGCTGACTAGATATATATAAAATAACGTAGGCCACTTTTTACAGGTAACAAAACATTCAGCATTAAAATGTCCCACAAATATTCCCCCACTGCATTATTACACATTATAACTCAACATATAGTAGTTTAATGTAGTACTGACACTAAAACTCTGTAAACTTGAATTTTTTCTCACATAGTAATTTTCATTTTGGGTGAACTAATACACTATACAGATTGTCACAATCCATGACACATATTGATACACGCCTAGATTTTACAGATCATTTTACTGCTTTATATAACATTTTATTTCTAAAAACATGGAAAAAATGTGTGTAAAAAGATATCTTGAAAATCCCCTCTGTAAAAGCTCTAAACAAAATGAAGCAAGAACCTGGCTTTATCCCATTTTCAAATTTCTTTTCTGGAATCTTTTGCAAATGAATGTGCATTTAATTAGATGACGCCTAATTAACACTTTTAAACATTACATTTCAGAAAATTTCGACTTCATCAGCGCTCTTAGTGTATTTTTCTATTCGTATGTATCATGTTTCACAATGGAAGAAGAAGCTTGATTATATTTACCAAGTACACCAGAAGCATTGCTGTCCAGGGTGCCGCCATGACCAATTTTCAAAGGTTGCTTCTTCCTTTTCCGAGGGTTGGGATTTGCGACACCTGCCTCTGTGTAAAGATAAACTCGTTATACAATAAAAATTATTCTGATAATTGTCTTTTGACTATCTTCTCCCCCAATGCAGAGGAGTGACATGAACTGCAATGGATGAATCACGAGATACCCTAAAAGAACAATAAAATAAAAATGCACCTACCTTTTAAAAGCGCCTTCTTCAGTGTGTTTAACACGTCAGCTGAGGTGGGACCCTGTTTCTTATAGATGGCAAATATACCATGCAGAGACTGCAGTTTGGATAATGAACCGTTCGGCACAGTTGAGACACCAGCCATGCTTGTTCTTGATTTCGCGGCGCAAAATGATGACGTCACTTATATGTACGTATTTGTAGTTCTTTCAGCACGTTTGTGTCTGCGTCAACTCTGACCTGTTTCTGGTAAGCACCTTGAAATGGACCTAAGAGCACCCTCAATTTATATTGTAATAGCTGATTTTGAATAGATATTGCCGGAGCACATTTCAATTGCTGTATCCCCGGCAAAAAAATCCAGCTGCAACACTACATCGAGCATATTCCTGCAAAGCAGTGTTTTAAAGGGACAGTACACCCAAAAATGAAAATTCTGTCATCATTTACTCACCCTCAATTTGTTCCAAACCTGTATGAATTTCTTTCTTCTGCTGAACACAAAAGAAGATATTTTGAAGAATATGGTTAACCAAACATTTGATGGACCCCATTGACTTCCATAGTATGAAAAAAAATAAATACTAGGGTGAGTAAATGATGACAAAATTTTATTTTTTGGGTGAACTATATCCCCTTAACTTGCAGTCGCGAGGAGTATGCCTCCAACATACACATTTATTTTTGACCTTAGCTCAGAATATCTCACTCAATCCATTGCCCCGGGACAAAGCTTGCAAATGCCAGGATATGTTTCCCATATAGCAGCCACATCTTACAAATCTTAACTATAATTGAAATGCGAAAACTGGCTCTAGATCAGTTGCGGCTGACAACTTTTATATCACGTCGCGTGCTGCGTGCATGCACGCACAGGGAAAACTAGGCCTTCTCTCCATAAAATATGTTATTTGCTGCTTCTTTAGGCCTATATAAATATTTTCGCCCTTCGTATTTTACTAACTGGTATGAAAAAAATCCACCAACATAGCAGTGTATGTATCTTCAATTATTAATAGGCTTAAGTGAGGCCTAATATAGGTGTGGAAGATACAGCCTATTTTGAAGCTCACAGTAAAGTATTAATTTACCACATGATGGCGATATTTACCCACTAACATATAGGCCTAGCACTGAAGCAGTATTTAGACATAGGATAAACAAAACCAATGTGTCAGTTTTTTGTTAATGTTTTCAATATTACAGAATTTAGAAAAATCTCTTATAGGCTAAGAAGTTTTATACAGTAAGGCTAAGGTTTTTTTATATATGACATTGTTGTTGTTGTTGTTATTTTAATTATTATGTTTGCTTTTTTTAATGAAAAGTAGTGTAATGTTACATTTTAACTAAGTGTGAACTTTTATACACTGGGCAGATCACAGTGATTTAACGAAAGAGAAAGAAAAAGAGAAAGAGTCGGAAAAATATAAAATATATAGCCTATCTATAATATATAAAAACTTAAAAAGCACCATCACAGTTTGTTAAAGTCAGCAAAACAATAGTTATCCACAGGAGTAGCTAGTCAAAATAGAACTGCTTCAGCTCTAACTGTAGCCACATACCGTGCAGCAGTCAGTCCATCATGCATGCAGGACACGCCCATTGTGTAAGCCTCTGGTTCCCGTTATTCTCTCTCTCGCGCTTTGTAGTGATCACTGATGCCGAGCGCCAGAGCTGCTCCGCTGCTCATGGACACAGAGCTCGCACACTTTCTATTTATCTGAAGTCGGGGGACTATATTTTGATTTGACAGGCATATTGCCGACCATCATCATTTCAGGAAGAAAATCCACAGCTTCTCATAGCCTACTGCATCATGTCAACAAGAGGTAAACCGTTTTTATGTAGTTTTAAAGTGCCATTTTCTAATTTGCGAGGACAAATGTTGTATGTACTCAAGAAAGGTCAATATAAAACAGTTTGACACGTGTTTGTTTCTGCTGAAAATTAAGCCACATTTAAACTTATTGAGACACAGTGAGACTTTCATGTCTCTACACCTGTCTTTATATAGCCTATATCAAATCTGACACTACACCTGAGTTAAACTAGTAACATGCAGTATCATAGAACTTATTCTAAATAAATACAAACAAACATTATTAAGCTGCATATAAATAATCAGACCATTAGTTAATATATATTAGCTACATTTGTCATCAAACTTTGATTCACATATTTTCATATTGATGTATGTGCACTAATTAATTAATGATAATTAATTATCTGTTTAGCAAATATAATGTTTGGTAAAGACTTATTAACCCTCGTCTTGTCCTTTAACTAAAGCTTTGGGAGACAGTTTTGGCAAATGGTGTCCCTTTCTCTGGTTAATTTCCCTTTTGGCATTTCATAATATCTCACATAATTTCATAATACAAAGTCTTGTTCCAATATATAAAAAAAAATTATGTGGTATTTATTGTTAGGGTTAAAGAAAGCAATTGCCTTCTTTCCTGAGTTCAAGAAAGGACACAGAGAAGAAACAAAGCAAGAAGCCCATTAGACGAGTGTATTATTTGCATTTTGCCTCTCACTGTTGGATGCTCTTCCTTTCAGATTAGCGTCACGCGTGTGTTTATGCCCACTGAATGTTTATTTTTATTATTCTTGCTTTAACAGTTCAAATGGTTTCTGGACTACAATTATACTCACCGCAACCTCTGCAGATGATTTGTGGTGCTGAGTCTATTTAAAGAATCAGGCTACTGCTACCATGAGCCACAGTCAGAAGCCTCTACCATGCTATAATTACAGCATGTTTAAAAACTTGCATGTCCAAGAAATTATTCTTAAAAAGTGATGCAACATTATTTGAGTGGGACTACAGCATGAGTCTGAGACTTGCTTTGTGATCTCTGCTAAAGAGGCAGTGGATAAATGCCAATATCACTGGCCAGTGATAATTCATATACTGAATTATATATTTTTTTTAGTTATATAGTTGTTCTCAAGAATGGTGCTTCTTCAAATGGTAAAGTAATTATCTTGTAGTCCTCTTTTTGAAATAAATCTAAATGACCAAAACTGCTATTTTTAAACTGAAGTCGATCCAGAATATGTCTGTATGTGGTGGTTTTTGGCATCAGACACGGCTGGAAGTGTGTTTAACTTTGGTTTGCTTTCAAACTGTTATATTTTGTTAAAGTCCCATTCATATCACTGTCTTGCAAGTGCAAGTCCATGTTTTTTCTTACCTACAACCCCTAGTAGCCAGGGGTAATAGAGTTCACTTTAACCTTTGCACTTGAGATCGGCAAGCCTTTACCCAAGTGTCCAGTAATTTCATTTTAATCAGTGAGGTCACTGGAGTGCAGTTATAACAACAAACACCTTTAAAACTCTGGAATTAGTTTGACAGAGAAAGAATGCATAAGTAGTAGAGACTGGGGCTAGTTGTCACACAAGGAGATTGTCAGAAGGGCTGTATCTCAGTATATTTAAGCTTTGTGTTAAATGTACAATTACACAAATTTGTATTTGTGCATTCCATAATTGTTAACTGTTTAGATTTAGTTGAGAAGCTTATTTAATGACAAGTTGCTCATATCGCAAAAACATGCCCTGCTATTGAGGCATGTTGTCACAAATGTGTGTTAAAAGAACTGTATCTTTTTCAATTACCTTTTTTTGTAACTTTAAGGTATATAACTATGCAGAAATTGAAAAATGAATCCTGAGAAATAGGGAGTAAAAAGTGTGATAGCTCCGGTCTCCACTATTCAAAAGAACAAACAAGTAAATACTTAACTAGCACATCTTGAACGCAATTCTCAATATCCTCCCCTTTGTTTACTCATATATCTGTGGTAGATTCCCTCTCTTTCTCTATTTCTCCATTTCTCGGACCTAAGATCATTGTCGGCCCCTAGGGAAGCCCAGTTAAAGCTGTCAGCTGAAATCAGTGTGAGAATCTGAAAAGTAAACCGTCTCTAACAACATTCAGTGAGCAGGAACCTCTCAAGACTTGCTTTTCTTTGGGCTTTAATCAGAGCAGTGATACCGCTGTTTTCTTTCCCAACAGCGCTAACATAAATTCTCCAGGAAAGATGCATTTGTGACAGCCTTATTACTTTCACCTTCAGAAATTGACAGTTTTTGAGAAGGAAAAACAACCTCATCATAATAATTTTCAGTGTTTCTTAAAGGGATAGGTCATGTTATCGTTTAATCTCTATTACTTTGAAAATAATAAAAAAAATCATAATAAATTATGAAACTAAATTATAACGAGTTATTTCAAGACTGGGAAAAGGAAGGATTGTAAACGAGGTGTGCTCTACTTATAACTGTCCAAATTCAGGTCATCCAAGCCCCTGTAAGATATGTCTCTTATCATTGCTTTAAGTGGCTGTCAGACTCTGAGACTTGTCTCTTGATGGGGTGAGCAGGATGGAGGCCAGAGTGCCTGGAGTTTTGCTGCAATAGAACCTACTCTGTTTGGCTTTGCCTCAAAGACACAGAAACACAATCACTTAACATCAGCAGAATGACACATCATAATTGCTACTGTCCAGCTCACTGCTACGCTTTCTTTGTGTTCTGCTCATTCACTCGAGTTGAGTCAGAATTGCATTTGCTGGATAAATTGTATGAATCATTCTTGCACATAGCTTTAACACAGTCAATTAAGCTAAATAATTGGATCCTGCAAACAACTATCCCAAAATATACTGTTTTGCGATATATGGGAATGGCACTTCTATGAAGCTGTTATGCAATAGTTCTAAAAACAAGTGGTTCAAGTCGGGAATGAAACTGAAGTTGTCATAGTCATTTCGTCCCTATTGTGACGTATATCATAGTGAAGTGGCTACTCGAACAAGACAAAATATAGTATACTTGATTTTATCCATTGGGAACCGATTGGATTGTTGAATCGTTGTGGTTTGGTATTGCTGTGATCTCATGTGAGTGACAGGTTGCCCCGCCCTCACACAGAAAAACACATCATCAGAGATGTCGTTGCAAGAGGGAGGGAAAATTATTTTGATTAAAGGCACAATATGTAAGATTTTTGGAATAAAATATCCAAAAACCTTTAGAACAATGTTATATGTTTTGTTGACTTGTGTACTTACATTATCCCAAATGTTTCCAAGAATGTTTAAATCCAGAAAAATAAGCAATTTTAACCAGGACACGGAGCGCGTCTGTGCGTCGCCTATCAATGACATCATACCCTTGTTACTCTCAATTTCCGGGTTTATTTTGTAGAAACCATGGAAACACCAAAGATGCTTTAATATATTATGTGTTTTATTAGGCAACTGTTTGGATACATTAATCGACAGAAAACGAATCATTGTTTTATAGCTCAACACAGTAAGTCTTATTGTTTAAATATCGTTTTCTCGATTTACCGCGAGTACCATGTTTTACAATGCCTAATATCGATCTAGCTTACTGCAGTGTGCAAGTGTCTCATAGTAGCCGCCAAACGAATGCACAGAGTAGCATAATAACAACTTTCAACACACAAATGTATATGTAACACAGTTCGTAAATACGGGAAGAAGGAGGCGGGAACCGGCGAACGTTTAACAAAACTTTAATTCAAAATAAACAAAGAACAAAACGAAAGTAATGCCGGCAGACCCTCGCGGACGTCTGCCGGCCACACAAACATAATAAAACATAAAATAAAATCCAGGCCTGGTCCTCTCTCGTCCGTTCACTGTCGTCGCTCCTCCTTTTATGCCTCCGGAGCTCCTCCGTGAGGGACTCGAGGCCGGTGCGCCTCACAGGTGATGATCATTAACACTCGCGTCACCGGCCTCGCGCCGTTCCCTCACGGCTCTCGCCCGCCCTGCTCGCCACAGTATATAATATGATAAAACAGCGCTGCTTTACCCCACATACGCATGACCAGAAGAAGCGGAAGCGGTTGTCTGCGGCATAATAAAAGCTCCACTGCTTTCGAGCCACGTGCCGTGCTTGTCTAGCAATTGCTCCAGTGGCCTCGTTCCGCTCCAACAGCTTTCAGCCCCACCCTGCTTCATACTACAGTAATGTTAATAAATCTTTAAAACATAAGCTCATCCATGAACATGATTTCTGCCAGAGTCCCATCGAATTCTTTTCCACCGGCTGTAGACATGAAGACAACACCTTCCATGATTCCACGAATCCACGAAATCAAGGCGTCATCAAGCAACGCCTTCGTTTTGAATAAGTGACCTCTAGCGGCAAAATTACATATTGTGCCTTTAAAGATTACGCAGGCACATGGATTTCAAAAAATGATGTGCATGGATAAATAATTTATAATAAACTTATTTACAGTGCTTAAATGAATCAGTATTTTGGAATGAACAGCTTGGGTGAGTGATTCAATAATCTTAATCACATGCTACACCGTTTGATGTTTAGGATTGACAGCTGTAACAGTGTGTCTCTTAAATTGTCATGTTAATGCAATATTGCATTTGGTATTCGAGTCTCTACTTTATGATCAAGTAACTGACGGCAGCCCTCTTGTTGTTGCACTAGCTTTAAATATCGAACCTATAACCACAGCAACAGTGACTAAATATAAATATTAAAAGTAAATATAATGACGGCGCATATCTCCATCTTTTGTAAGTTACCAAAACCACACATAAAACCACACAAAACACATGAGATGTATGCGTAATAAACTGTTAATGTAATTGTATTCTGCTGCTGTGTAAACATGGCCACAAAGTCAGGCACTTGTCTGAATGAGCAAATTGGTTGTGTGAATGATTCAATGACTCATTCATAAAAGTAGTAGTTTTGTTTCTGAATAAATTCTCGGATTTGAACGAATCAGTTGACAAATTCAGATTCAGTGATTTATTCAATGAATCATTCATTTAATGAATCAAGATGACTCTTGATTCAGAACAGTCACTTGTCACCACCCACTGGTGTAACGATGTAACATGCTGAAAGAATCTTACTAATGCCACAGACTCGCGGTCTGTAAAATGTGCAACAATAAAAAACTAAATAAAAAAAACCAGACCAAATAAAAAAGTTTAAAATTAGTTATTCAAGAAGCCTTAATCTTATTTTTGTTCTTATTTTTAGTCTTTGAACGGCAAGATGCTGACCTTTAGCCGTTGGCTTTGTTTCTTTGTGTGGACTTGGTGGTTCTCTGCACAGCAGACCTGCCACAGTTAGTATGACCATGGGAAGTGGAGCATGCTTGCTGATTGCTGGGGTTTCAGCCTCATGAAAGCCACAGGGCTTTAATTGTTGTTCTAGGCTTAATTAAGCTTGATCCCACCAGGAAGCTGCCCCTCTGCCTCTCTCTGTTCCCAAGCCGCCCTCAGCCGGCCGTGCCCGGACCCACAACATTCCTATAACTAGGATGTCACCTCTCTTTGGATGAGCTGGTCAAGTGGAGAGGGGGAAGGGGTGATGGAAGAACCAGTGGCAGGACTTGAACTTGCAGTCCTAGGTTATGTCACCATCTCAAACTCTTTGAACCCAATGTATGACTCGTACTTTGGCACTCTGCATTTCTTCCTCTTTCTTTCTATGTCCATTCCACTTGTGAGGGTTGGTGAGGTTCATATTGTTTAGAAGTTCCATGGAGATCCTGTATGAAGTCACATCAGTGGATCAGCTGCCCCTGAAACAATGGCAGGAGCTGGGTAGGAGCCAGAGGAATGAAAGTTAGAAACATTTCCATGTGCTCAGTTCAGTGGGTTTTGTTTTAGACATGTTATACACCACCCTGTGCTTATAAGATAACCTCAGTTTGAATGAGTCTAGGCCTCATTTAGCAGTGGAGACTGACATCTCAACGCAGTCTAGCCAAAAACACCAGAAGTTTTATAAATAATTCTTTGAAGAAAGACAGCACAAAATATTTATTTGACTTTTAAAAGGTCATACAGGATAATTATTTTATTACAATATTCCCCATTAATTTCATTCTGTTTCAGAGACATTCAAACAATACACATCTATCTATCTATGTATATTTAGTGTGTACATATATATATATATATATTTATATTATATGCAGGTGTGTGAGGACCAGATGGAGCCCATCATTCTGATTCCAGCTGACCACACACTCCTGAGCTCTGTATTCCCTGTGGGCTGCTGATTCTGTGCTTCTGCACAAAAAAAAACAAAAAATGCCATCCTGACGAATGCTTCATCTGCGCTCAGCTCCAGAGCCACTCGAGAGCCAACAAAATAAATGCTCAGCTTCAATTGGGAATTTATCTTACAGTGCATTTGCTCAAATGTATCAGACCACGTTTTCCTGAGGCCTGGTTCATGTCAAAGCCAGTTCGCTTTCCTTAGTTTATCGCTCTTTGTGGACAGAAGTCCAGTTACAGACCAGTGGGGGAAAGGGCTGCTGATATTACTGGCTACCAGCCGACTTTTGTCCCAATTATTTCCTGTGTTATTGTAGAAGATGTTGCTAAAAGTAAACCTACAGATCCTTCTCAAAACAAAGGATCATTATGCTCTACACTGTAGTAAAAAATCTTAATCACAAAATCCAGAGTGCATTTGATCCCTTTTCTTCTTTGCCTCTTATTAGTGACCTTGTGAAAATATTGAAGAAGCTGACTTTAAGTAACTTTTTTTGTGTCTGACATTTGGGTGTCCTCACAAAGACAATGAAACATGAAATAACCTACACTGTGAGGACAATCCAACAGTGTCAATGAGGAAAATGGATTAATAAACAGAGAAAAATCTGAAATCTGAGGTTTAAGGGTTTTAGGGTTATGATTAAGGGTTATGCTTAGGTGATGATAGAAAGTGTAATTAACTCAGTATTAAAACGACTGAAGTCAATGGAAAGTCTCAGTGTGTGTGCAAATCTGCCCATTTGGCCGTGGTTTAAAATTGCACAATCATCCAATTTATTGCATTTACAAACCATCTGTTTTTACATACTTTATTACGTCAGAAAGCGATTTTCTCTCCTTTTCCTTTTTTTTTTTTTTCTTAGGACAGTTTTTTTGCCCATCAACTTGAAAATAACTGGAGATTTGTGAGAAAAGTGTGGTAAACTGTTCTGGGTTTTTTTTTTTTAGTAAAATTAAGTCATAAAAAGAATTTGTATATTATGTGGGTTGGAGTGAATTTTGACATTGGAAAGCATTTTATCTGTGTTTTTTCTTTCTTTTTTAACAAGAAATAGTTCACCCCAAAACGAAAATTCTGTCATTAATTACTCACCCTCTTGTCGTTCCAAACCCGTAAGACTTTCGTGTATCTTCAGAACACAAATGAAGATATTTTTGATTAAATCTGACAGCATTATGTCCTTCTATATAGACTGCCTTTGCAACTTGATTTTTGATGCTTCAAAAAGTTCATAACACACAAGATTGAACCTCATTGGTTACGCAGCATGTTTGAGCTTTTGTTTTCATGTGTCATTCAAGTTCGGTTGAGCATCTCTTTATGTTCGCTGATCAAGGTTTATATGTGAGTAAAAGCCTAAATTAAATCTGTTCATCATAAAAAGTGATCAAGTCTCTTCAGAAAATTTGGACTAAACGGCTTGATTCATATGGATTAGATTTCCGATCTCTTCATGAACTTTTTGAAGTGTCAAAGATCAAGTTGCACAGGCAATGGAAGGACAGAATGCTGTCAGATTTAATCAAAAAGATCTTTATTTGTGTTCGGAAGATGAACGGGTGTGGAACGATGACATGAGGGTGAGTAATTAATGACAGAATTTTCATTTAGTGCTGAACTAACCCTTTAAATTATGCATTAACATGATTAAAAACTGCAGAGCCTTCAAACCATAATCAAGGCAATCACCTGAAAAGAGAAAAGCCTCATTTGAAAACAGTTATAACTAATAACTTAAGCAATAATTTATATTAAAAAAAATGTGTCTACAAGAACATTGTGACAGGTTATTGTGGTGTGGAGCTATAACAGTTGCTTTTCTTCAAAAAGATTGATTTGGCTAAGTTAGACCGCCATCATTTATTTGACTTAATGTTGTTTCAGTAGGCTACATCACCGTAATAATCTTGTAGTCGTGATTGATCCACTTATGAATATTGATGCATGGACGTCCACTTAGGATGAAAGACAGAATCCGATTAGACTGGCAAGATCTTGTAATATTCTGAGCAATATTATGAGAGCAATGTTTGCAGTTTTCCTGGCAAAGTGGGTTTGTGGGTCATCTACAAGGTCACAGCAGTATATGAGGTCTTAATTGGTCCATCCAGAAAGACCACCTGCAGTAAGAACAGAAGCAATCACTTTAATTACATCTTAGCTGGGCACAGTTGCATAAATAACAGCTCTACAGACTGTGGCTCGGGAGCAGCACATGGACTCCTAACAGGATCAGACATTACTGAAACAGTAGCATCCGTTTTGTTCCCCAGGCCAGTGCCCTGTGTGTTTCTAGCACTGTGTTGGGCTCTCATGTTTACCCAGCCTTATTCTGTGATCCCCCAGGATATAGAAACTGACCTTCTGAAACAGTGATACCACAACTAATGCTCAGGGGAATCTCCTAAAGCCAAATTTGAGATATATGGAGCGTTTGTCAAGGCATTTTCGCTTGCTTGCAGTGTCTGAATGCATTATTTTAAAGTGAATGATGCTCACTGACATGGCACAGTCAGGGCTTTTTAAAGGGGTCATTTTTGTTTTTATATTTAATAAAACTTTTCACTTAGTGTTATTAAAGTTTTTTTTTAATCAAATTTTAGTTTTTTCATGACCATTTTCACCTTTTAAACCCTTTATTTTCATTATATGACTTTTTTAACCCTTAAATGCATAAATGTTTCACCAGTCATTATTACATATTCGGGTCTTTAGCGACCCGGATCTATATCTATAACACGAATGGATCTCTTACTGCAATCATATAAAACTCTCCTTATATTTTAATAACAGTTACAAATGAATAAAATAAAGCATATTTTGTTACCTTTTGGAACTTGGAAGGTTTAAATTTGAGAAGATGCTTTTTACCATCGTCACTGTAATCATCAGAGATACTGTCAGTATCACCTGTCAGTGGTCATAATGTTATGCCTGATCAGTGTGTATATATATATATATATCACTTTTTTATGCACATTTATGTATGTATATAGGCTATACTTATCTATGTGCTTTTCAAATCTGCAGATCTGATAGTTGTGTTATTTTATGCTTACATTATTGAAAGGGGAGCATGACAGCGGATGAATAGTGCTTTGCATGCGACAAGGCCATTGCCAATGGCTACATGACATAATTTTAGAGCTGCAGCTAACATGCAATCTCATGTGTGATTAGACCCTGGGAGAGCTTTCTCTTCCCTGTTACACTATTCCTACAGTATATATTCTGCACAGTCTGACACTGCACATGATATTTTGCAGGCACTTATTTTATAAACACTGCTTTTTGCAGCGATGTACTAAATGGTGCATTAGCAAATAGATTTTTGAGTTATGAACCCATTAAAAGCATTTAATGCTCAAATGTTAAGACACATTTCAGATACAATTAGATGCTTTTTTACGGTGTTCTAAACAGGTTCAAAGCTATAAAGTGGCTAACGATAAAATCAATTTTTTTCCATAAACTTTAGTGAACTAGCAAATGTGGAGAACTTTTTAAGTGCCACTTAAAGGGATAGTTCACCCAAAAATAAAAATTCTGTCATCGTTTATTCACCGTCAAGGTGGTCCAAACCTGTACGAATTTCTTTCTTTTGCTGAACACAAAACAAGATATGTTGGTAACCAAACAGTTGATTTGCCTCATTGACTTCCATAGTATTTTTTATTTTTTTATTTTTTCCCCCCCATAATTATTATGGAAGTCAGTGTGTTCATCAACTGTTTGGTTAAACATAATCTTTAAAATATCTTATTTTGTGTTCAGCAGAAGAAATAAATACAGGTTTGGAACAACTTGAGGGTAAGTAAATGATAGAATTTTCATTTTTGGGTGAACTAACCCTTTAATGATCAATTATCAATATATTAATAAAAAAAAATTAAAATGAATAAATCACTTTTCAAAATGTCATAATTTGGCTAGGCGTATTTAAAGTTCATGTTTAAAAAAATGTATGTGATGCTAAATAATAAAAAATTATTATTTATAAAATGGTAATTAAATAATTTTTTTACTTATTATTTTTTTAAACATTTACTAATTCATTTTTTCTCTCATTTGCCATTTGCTTTTCTTTATCATATTAACAATCCAATATCAGTTATCAATCTATTGTTACATTTTAAACATTAATTAAATTAAACCATTTTAAATGTTTATCTATTATATATTTATTTAAGTGCATTTAAAAATGGTTCATCTATTTACATTCCATAAATTGATAATTGAATGATTGATTAATTTCATTAAGAGATCATCATAGTCCTCCATGAGTGACAGGATATTTCACCAATCACTTTATTCTATTCCTGTGTTTCGCTGTGTAGCCCCGCCTACAGTGAAATCTCATTAGTCCATACTCCCTCTCCATTTACTGTAACTGTACACATCAAATATGTTCAGATTGACTGTGTTGTACAGCCTTTTCACGCTCATTGCTGTTTTGCTTGTGGTATCGCATCTGGTTAGGACAGTGTTAGATTTGTTTTTGTCTTGCTTGCTTGCACCTTGTTCTCCCCAGAGACAAAGGTGCTATTTGCTCTGGTGCTCGTGGGTCTGTAATGGGACTCTCTTAAGCGCTGCAAGGGCTCTTAAGGTTTGATTCTGATGTTGGCTCAAGGTCTGAAGGTCTGAAGGTCGTCCAAACAAATAAACACCCCCACAATGTTTCCGAGCAACATCTGACATTGTGGGCCGGTCTGTTAGCACGATAGACCATAATCGCCAGGAATATAACTCGAACCAGCCTCACGTAAAAAACAGAGGGGAAAAAAACTCCTCTTAACTGGAAAGGATTACAACATCATGAAAGAATTTCCCCAACATTTCCTCTCCTCAAGTGAGTCCAATGAGCACAGGCTGTTGAAGACAAAAAGCAGGAGGTTTGGTTGTTACAATATTCTCTCAAGTGTAACCATTTAATACAAAGTTGATAAGACTCTCTTTTTCTTCCTCTTTCCCACAGTCTCTCTCTGTGGGTGTTCACGAGAGTGTGTGCTTTTGCATTTTGAACCATGGAGCAGATGTGGCACATGCCTACTTTGCTGTGTTGCAGGGCGATTCACGATGAGCCAGTTTAATCAGGTTCAGTGTCTTGACAGCCAGTGGGTGGAGCCGAACATAACGCTTCACCTTTATTGCTCCTGGAGAGCATGCATCTGTTTGCAAGCGTGTGTGTGAGAAACAAAGCAGGGATGCGGTCGCTTAATCCTCACAGTGTGAGGAAACATGTCTAGTTCCATGTCGTAAAATGTCAAAAGCACCTTGTTCTAGATTTCTCAACGAAGATGGATATGTCTGCCTCTTACATTTCTTGAACTCGACAGCAAAATTCTTTTGGAGTGAAATTTCTTCAGGGATGTTGAATTAGGGTCAAACAACCAGAAAAAAAAAACAGATGTTGTACTCCAAGGAGTTTTCGACTTCATTCGTAATGTTTGAGACATAAACCACACCAATATTTGAATGTTTTGCATAAATAAGATTATGATAAGGCAAGCTGTTATTACTGACATCTTAATGTTAAGTTTATGAAACTGTACTTGTGATATTGGGTTTACCTTATGACAACTGCACTGTTGTATGTCCTTTTTATGGTGTTTATGCTTATACTTCACACTGTGAAGTGGATCTTGAGCTGGTAATTGCCATGGTGTGCAGTGGACTGTGTTTTATTGGATTAGATTTGCTGTGTTTTTGGCCCAGGGTTTCATGTCTAACAAGTTATTTTTCTTGCACTTTTCAATAGTGCAGCTAGGTGGAGCAACACACAAAATTTCACAGCCTTATAAAGTCCTGGGGCTTTTGCCATTTTTCACACCAAGGACCTCTTAGTGGATAAAGAAATGGAGCAGGGATCCCCTTTTACATATTGCACAAAATTGAGTGTTGCATTTTTAGCCTAACCTTAATTTTTTCCCTTGATCATAGATGGCACAAAATCTCATCTCAGCACATTCTTAACTTTGTAATTTCATCTGAATATTAACATTTGTAAGATTTAGTCTGTCTAAGCAGTTTTGAGGTTAATTGATCTAATTTTGCGTCCCTGGAAAACAGTGATCTGTGACATTGTGACATAGTGACATATTAATGTATTTGTATACATTATGACGTGTTTGGCACAGCGGTTAAAATAGTCGTATATATAGTGATATAGTAGTACGTCTAATGACTTTGATGACTGTATTTGAGTCTCAAAATAGAGAGAGACTGCGTTTTCAATGCATTGTGATTGTGAATAGTAGAGACGTTATATAATACCAGCGCTCCTTGTCGTGATGCACTTTACATTGCTTGCATTCATCTATAAAGTGATTCACTCTTGCCATGAGAAATTCTATACGCCACATGGAGAAATGTTATGCAATGAAATGTGGGCCCGAGTGGTGATGAAAGGGACGATTGTTTGATGTTTTGGAGGAAGGTTATTAAACCATGCATGGCTGGTTTAATAACCTTCCTCTAAGGGGAGCCAGTGCCAGTCCAGTACTATGTCCCATCATGAGCTTTGCCAAGCCATTGATAACACATGCATATTCTTTCCTACAACAACTTGGCTGGTCAAATGTAACAATGTCAAGATGGATGGATGGCCGGGAGCATTGTTAAGGAGGTCTAGCTTCCAAGTGTGTGTGGACAAGCCCCTGTGCACTTCTCTGTGCAGATTAGTTGCTTGATTGTGTTGACCTTGCCTGGATCACAACATATATATATACACTAATAATGAATGTTTCTTGTGCAACAAATCAGCATATTAGAATGATTTCTGAAGGACTGTGTGACATTGAAGACTGGAATAATTTTTTCTGAAAATCCAGCTTTTCCATCATAAATAACATTTTAAATATGTTAAAATAGAAAACTGTTATTTTCAATTCTAATAATATTTCACAATATTACTGTATTTTTATTCAAATAAATGCAGCCTTGGTGAGCATAAATATTACCAATCCCAAACTTTTGAACAGTAAATATAATTCATAAATATTATAACAGTGTTTTCTTTAAAACTATAAAATATCTAATTTTGTATTAATAATAATATTTTTTAATAATTTCAAAATATGTTTATTATGGTTTATAACTGTACAGTCTGATTACA
>RJVU01067793.1:5953076-6052183 GCA_003731715.1 Anabarilius grahami | reverse complement strand
TGCATGTAAGTTAATATATATATATATATATATATATATATAGTCAAACCAAAGATTATTCAGACATTTTTGATATTTTTGATATATCTTTACTAGTGGGTGCAGGACACTATTGTTCATTTATGTAAGTGAGGATAGCAAAATAAAGTAAAATATGACATATTATACCCAAAAATTCTTCATACAGCAGACTACCAGTAAAATTGATAAAAATTTAGAACCAAAAATTATTCAAACACTTTGACCTGACCATGTTTTGCTGTTTAATTGTTAACAACACTTAACATAAATTTAAGTGTTATCTGACATAATTAAGATTTTTTTTTTTTCTGACACAGTTTAACTCTGAGATCTTGTCATATTTTATTACTATTTTTTTTAAACTATAGTGAATAAACTGTAATAATGAATGAAATGTTCAAGGTGTCTGAATACATTTTGGTTTGACTATATATATATAATTATATATATATATATGATTTAATAATATGCATTATATGCTGCAGTAAATGTTATTAATGAAACTTCTTGAGTGTTACAGAGAAAATATAGTTTGTATACATTGGAAGTCTCTAGAATGACCGAGACCTCTAGCGTAAAAAACATTGCTGTATATTAAACGGCAAAAGCCTATTAGAATAACTAAGAATGAAGGAAAAAGAAAGATGAGAATGAATAGAGTTTAGCATTCATTTTTTCACCTCTCGCCCAGATTTGTCTCATAGCTGTGTATTGGTTTAACCTTCATGTAGGGGACTGTGAAGGGTGTGACAGAGGTAATGGATACACTGTGGTGTTGTTCAGCACAGCCAGAGACTGAATGACAACACTGCGAAATGTCAGCAGGACTTAATCTGCCTCGCTGCTCTGTCATGTGAGGCATTTCAAACATTTGAGTGCTTGTAATATGAAAGGATTTAAATACTCAAATTATGGAAACTTATTTTAGCTTGTTTGAATGGTGCACTGCTAATATCTTGGGTTCTGCTTTCTTAAAAATGGATTTTATCTAAGTGCTTTAAATTGGTTTGTCTATGTGTTTTAAGCCATGACAGTTTCCTTATCCTAAAATAGACCATGTGGAGCTTAATAGTGTCTCGTAGTATTAAAAGAATGTGTGTGTGTGTGTGTGTGTGTTAGGCTGTGATAGAGTTTGAGTGTGTGTGGTTGGGAGTAGACATTTCCACATTTGCCCTAGAACTTTCTGTGAGATAATAATTGCAGCTAGTCTCGTTGAAATTACACACTACACCTTTAAAGTGCCCCGACACACACTTTTCTATGCTCACGAGTATATGCAAGTGTGCTTTAGTACAGCTGACAAATGCTTTTTGGCCCACGGTAGGTAGACAGTCATCTCCCTTAGGCTAAAGTGGTGATTATGCGGCTCCCCATAAGGCGACATAGACATAGGTGGCCTGGGCACTTCCTGGATTGTACTCATTTTACAGATTGTGTCATTAACAGTCATTATATATTCCATTGTCTCCTTGCTCACATAACCTCCACCTGGATCATACAAGGCACTGGTGAGCTGCATCTGTAATTCCACTGTCATTATCTTAATGCACAAAGACACACACAGGTGAAGAGATTTAGATAAAAAGCTCTAAGTGAAAAATAAGCCATCACAGGAGTGGGAATAAAGGAAAGTATCACATGAGGGCCAACAACATTGTGATATTAGGATATCTGGTCATGTTTGTCTTCTTTATGTAACTGCTGTGACTTATTTCTAGTGTGTGAATTATTTATCTTGATTGGTCATTAAACTCTAGATGGCGCAGGTCCTTTACATGCAATCTGCTAGCAATCATTTACTGTATGGCAAAAGCTTGAGCTTGCTTGCTCAACATTTAAATAGTCTGGTTGAGTGTTCGCTGTAAGCTGGTCCTGCAGATTTCCCTTGAAGCCCTCCACTTCCCCCAGCTCCACCTGTCTAGATCTGCTAAAGAATTTGTATTGCCTATTCATGCAGCAGCAGTATCTTACATGCTCACAGCAGTGTGTCTGTGTATCTGTTGGCAGAAGCAAATCCATACTTGCTCTGCAGCAGCAGCGTGTGTAGCAAAGTTTGCCAAGATACATTAACATTGTCATATTAATAAACATGCTAAAACATTTCTGAAAGTTGTCATTTTTATCATGACTTTCAGGGGGGTCAGTTTTTTTTTTTTTTTTTTTTTTAAAGGAATTTTAGTCATATGGAAACAGTGCAAGCTGTTGTAATCTTCTTCACGCTACTAAAATTATCTTTTGACAAACAATTTTGTGAAGTTTTCAACTATTTTAAACACTTTTTAATTACTCCCTAAATCACATAAAGGGATAGTTTACTTCTTTTTAATTCTGTCATCATTTACTCACTCTCATGTCATTTCAAACTTGTATGATTTTCTTTCTTCTGTGGAGCACAAAAGAATATTTTGAAAAAATGCTCTGTATTTTTGAGTCCTTAAAGGAACAAGGTGTTGGAAAAAATGAAAAATGCTATTTCAGTGCTTCTCCTATATACTTTGCAAAGTCCAAACAGCTGATGGAAATACTATGAGGCGGAAGGAAAAATATGTTTAAGTGCTTTTACGGGTGAACACAAAGTTTCCTGGGAAACACAATACCTTTGCAAAAGAATATAAAGATTCTTGGGGGAATGCAAAAGTTTTGCATGGAAATACAAAGTTTTTTGGGGGAACACAAAAATTTGACAAGCAAACTCAAACATTTGAAATATAATTTTCCCTCTCATCTGATATTATTCCATCACCATAAAAGTAATTTGGTTCCAGTGTTGTTTTGGACCCCATTGACTTTCATTGTAGGTTGAACACACTGAAGGGTTTATCCCCCTTTTTTAAAATGTTTTTGTATGTATGTTTTAAATACCCCGAACGTTTTATAACATGTGACGCAAAATATGTTTGAAAGAATGACTATAATCCATCTGGATGCAGGAATATTGCGCTGTGATTTTTAGCATAGTATTTATTTGTTCATTTGGTGTCTTTGACATAAACATATTGTGTGCTTGAAAAGAACATTTGAGTGGCTTTTTGTGACTATGAATGTCTCTCAATATGAATGACTCAGTGGCAGCAAATCACTGTTTTATTGATATGTTGATATTAGTGTGTGTGTATGAATGGTACATTTAATATTTTAGCATGGCATGATTATCCTTAAGAACATTTGATTGGACAAAAATCTATATAGTGCAATATAAGCCATCAATATGTTTTCCCTGCATCATGGAAGAGAAAGACTGAATATACAATGTTTATATCTGCTAACATTTAATTGCATCAACATTTAGGAGTATACTATATAAATGTCCTCAAATCTAACAAACATGGACTAAAAGCTACAAATTTGGGATCTGATTTCCCAAACGCCCCTGTAATTTACATCCTGTTCTCATTTCAGTTCTGCCATCAACTAAAGTGTGTGTAAATGTGTGTCGTATGTGTTTGTTTGTTTGTTGTGTGTGGTTGAGAGAGAGTTAGGAATCATAAACTTTGATCTCAGTGTATGAAACAAACAAATATCGCACACTTTCTGCTGATGTGATAATTTAAATAAATGACCATTGTAACAACCTCAATGAAAATTGACATTTTGATATAACAGCGGTCTTATCTCCGACAGTAACCGTGGAGATACCCCTTAATGGCCTTGCAAAATAATTGGCGCAGACATAAAAGTGTACGTGAGTGATATTAGCGTCTCGGTACACATGAGACACGGCGGCAGGGTTTATGATTCTAAAAGTACCACAGACAAGGTCCCCTTCAGCAGCTTTGGTGACGTGCCAGTTTAAATGTGGACGCTTGTTCGGCATGGGTTTACGAGCTCAGATGAAAGCATTTCTGGTTAGAGAGGATCTTTATTTTAATCAGAAATGTCAGTTTAATCAAGCCAGTGCATTATTGTATATGTTTTATTTCCTAGTATATCCAGTATAAGGACACTGATACATTGCCTTGTATTACGTAAAAGACTCAATGAAAGCCAGTCACATGATTTGATTTAAATACGATTTAAACTACAATATACGTCTACAATACCATTCAATGTAAAACTTTATAATCTTCTAGAAGATGCATCCAATCACAGTCGATTAGGCTGGGATGCGTCTGTTTTTGAAATTGCAACATTCATCCGCAGGGTATCTGGTCATAAAATCATGACTTGGACTGTCACATGCAGGTGCTCTTTTTCCTTTTCTAGTGAAGATAATCACTAAAAATACATCGGCCGTAATCTGCTTAAGTAAACTAGGAAGAAGCTCTCAGCGGGGGCTCAGTGCTGCTTCACCAACAACACAAATAAACCCTTGCGACCTGTTGTTTAATCTTGTACCTGGGATTCAGCTGTAACACAGCTCACTATTGTATGACCAGGCGACTTTTATGTTTATCTTTTATGGTATTTCCTCTCACTTCATTCTGTAGCTCGTCGTAGTGGGCTGAGGGTAACGCCATGCCTAACTTACCCAATCTTAACAGCTTTGGCAAACTGTGCGGCTCCAGCCGCAGCGACGACTCTGTGGTGCTGGACCGGGTGAAGCGCAAGAACTCTGTTCGGAGAATGTCTATTATCGAAGATGGGAATGTGGCCGAGGTGCTCTACCTTATACCCAAACAGTCCATGATGGAGCAGCTCCCCTTCCTTAACCCTAATGAGTATGTCATCCTGGAGAAAATGGCACCTCCTGACATGGGACCCGGTAAGGGAGGATAGAGAGTAGGAGAGATGTTTGATTCATGCTAGACATATTTTCATTATGTGACCGTCTATTGTTATTGTACAGTTTTGTAGAAATATTTTGTTAACAGGAAAAATTATGTTAAAGCTAAAATAAAGGAAAAATAATCTAAGTAATAGTAATTTTGTATAATTATAATTTTAATTTCCATCACATCTCGAATTATGTATTGTGTTCGATAACCTTCTGTGGTGGAAATTACACTGCAAAAAAAAAATTTTCAATAAGCATTTGTGTCTTGCATGAACTAATATATTTTTTAAGATTTTTTTTATTTTTTTTATTTATATTTTATTTAGTACAAAATTAAATTAATTTTAGTATGTAAAATTATATTTGTAGTAAAGATATTTAGAAAAATATTTTTAATTTTAACTTGAACTTCAATATTTTTTAAGCTTGAACTACTACATTCAAGATTTTTTTTTAATATATGTTGTACAACTTAATTTAAGTATGTGCATAATTTTATTTTTAGTAAAATTATTTTGTTTTATATGTTTAAATATTTATTAAAAATATTTATTTATTTATTTGCAAATAAGTAGTAAAATTTTTGAGTTGCACTTTTACTTTAATGGCCAAAATAAGACTTTATAGCTTCCAAAGGAATATTTCTTATAAGGAAAATTTTAGATTGTATCCGAGCAGCAGTTCCAAGTCATAGTGACCAAGTGAGATCTGTAGAGGTGCAGAATTTGAGGATAGCATAGAGCCAAAAATGTAGCATACTGTAAACAATATAATTGAAGAGATGAACAGAGATGCTGGTATTTGTGTTTATAAGGCAGTGGGATGTGAGGCTAATCTACAGTCTGAGCTGGATCATAGCACTATCCCGCTGGCAGGATTATGGCTGAAACGGTGGACACATTCCTGACAAATCTTCCCATTAGTCTGCTGTGGTCCCTTTTTTTACAATCACTCATCCTTACACCCCATAAAATGCCCTATCCTGGTATTGTAAATGAGTCATAATGTAGTTTTCAGTGGGTTTGCCATTGCATCCTGGAGTAGCAAACAGAAATACTTATTTATACTGTCTTTGGACATCACTGGTGTTTTAGCACAAACATGATGTGCATTTTCATCTGGAATATGCCATTTAATCTGTAATACGGCTCTAAAATGTTAGAACAACATTCTGCAGATGTTTTTGCAAAACTTATTTTCTAGAATATAGGCTTGTGATGCAGTGATAGATGATGTCATATGTGGTGATGCTGGGTGTTGTGCGGCTTTATGGAAGAAAATTTGTGCTGTATATTTTGAATAGTCTGGGAATTGATCTGAGGGGATCTGAGAGATTGAAGAGAGGTTTCTCATCTGCAGAGATTAACATGGATGTGTAAGCCTGACTGTTAACGTTTGACGGTTGTTCTCAGAGAGTGCCGGCTCATGGAAAGGAACCACTGCATACAGTAATTATGGCTCCACTCAACCAATCAATCATTTATAGCCAAGGCAAGAGCAAGACTGGATCCCCCCTGTGTAGCCCTCCAGGAAGGGAAATCATATTGATACATTGATGCCAGAGGTATCATACTGTTATTCCACTGACATTTGAGCATTACTGTGCTACATATATTGCATGAATCCAATCCCTTTTTTGCCTTAAATGGGTTTTTGTTTGTTTATTTGTTTGTTTTTTTGGCTAGTAAGCAACCAACCAAAACAACTTTCTAACCATACAGAAAATGTTAGCAACCACATAGAAACACACAAACCCCCCTAGAACACCATTATATAGTTTAATAACTGTTATTCGATTTTATTCAGTACTTAAAGGTAGGGTGGGCAATTTCGGAGAGGCTAGCAATAGCAAGCTAGCTTTGAAAGCATAAGATCTTTGGCTCAGTTTCTTCTATTTTCTCTCCCTTGGTTACAAAAGATTCAGCTGTTTTCTTCTTTCTAATGATATAGACTTCAAGTTCCTCTATTTATCCAACACCTGCTGTCTGTGCCGTCCCCATGCTGACACCCTCTGTCTCTCTCTCTCAGACATATCCTCCCCTTATTTAAAATTCAGCTAATCTCCTTTAACCATATCAACCCATACGGGTGTTTCTTAAGATATGGACACTTTTGGCTCTGTGGACTAATTTGTCTACTAACAATGTCAAAATCATTGCATTTTTATCTTAGGTCATTATTTTTATATATTTCCATCACATCTCGAATTATGTATTGTGTTCGATAACCTTCTGTGGTAGAAATTACATTTTTGAAATATAATGGCAGATTCCAGTCCTTTGTATTGATAAAGTTAATTTTGTAGCTAGCTTATACACAGTGCTGCTTGAAAGTTTGTGAACCCCTTGCAGAATCTGTGAAATGTGAATAATTTTAACAAAATAAGAGAGATCATACAATATTCATGTTATTTTTTATTTAGTATTGTCCTGAGTAAGATATTTTACCTAAAATTTTTTTACATATGGTCCACAAGACAAAAAAATTGCTGAATTTATAAAAACGACCCGCTCAAAAGTTTGTGAACCCTTGATTCTTAATACTGTGTGTGGTTACCTGGATGATCTATGACCATTTTTTTGTTTTGTGATGGTTGTTCATGAGTCCCTTGTTTGTCCTGAGCAGTTAAACTGCCCAATATTCTTCAGAAAAAATCCTCCAGGTCCTGAAAATTCTTCAGATTTCCAGCATTTTTTGCATATTTGAACCCTTTCCAGCAGTGACTTTATGATTCTCAGTCCATCTTTTCACACTGAGGACAACTGAGGGACTCAAACACAACTATTAAAAAGGTTCAAACATTCACTGATGCTCCAGAAGGAAACACAATCCATTAAGAGTCAGGGGTGAAAACTTTTGAACAGAATAAAGATGTCCAAATTTGTCTTATTTTGTTTAAATATCTTTTTTCATTTAGTACTGCCCTTCGTAAGCAACAGAAGACACTTACATGTTTGCCAGAAGACAAATTAAGTACAATTTACCTTGATCTTAAAATTAAAAAGGCTCTTAATGCATCGTGTTTCCTTCTGGAGCCAATTATGCACTGTATTTGCATAATTTGACAAAATTACATTTTTTTTCTTCTTTCTTTTTGGAAATGACACTGATTCCAAGTGACATTCACCTTTTAATTGTTGTCTTTACATGGCACAAGTCTCATATTTCATCTCAAGCTGCTCTTTACTGTTGTCTCCTTGATAATCAAGAACACTAACTATCACGGTTTCCACAAAAATATTAGCAGAACAACCGTTTTCAATTTTGATAATAATAAGAAATGTTTCTTGAGCACCAAATCAACATATTAGAACGTTTTGAGTATTTTTGATCAAATAAATGCAGCATAACAGACTTCTTTCAAAAACAATACAAAATATTACTGAGCCCAAAACTTTTGAACGGTAGTGTATGTCTCAGTCTCATACAAAATAGGGAGCTAAATAAGTGTATACATGAACAACTTTTCTGCAAGCACCAAGGCTTCTGGGTAATTCGTCAGAGCAGCCCCATTCTCTCAGTACATGTTGCCCCTAGTGACGCCACTGCACCAGTGTGAATATTAATAACGCCTCTCAATAAACTCCCCAATTCAATTGTCGGCCTAGTAATCCTATAATCTACCGGCATGACGCGCGGATAGTCTGGAGAGAGACTATAGCTGATCCCTCAAAGACCAGCAACTTTGTTTCATTTCACGTAACACATCACCCTTCAAATCAAATATTTTACAGTATTATCAGATAGATACGTGGGTAAATGAACAGGAGTTATTTCCCAGCTAATTCATCCACAACAAACAGGTTTGAAGGGTAAAAGCAGCAGTCAGCACTTCACTGAAGTAAACACAGCTAATCAGAGCATGTGATAAACAATGGCAAGGAGACAGTATGTATGTGTGTGTGTGAGAGAGAGAGAGAACAGGAAGGGATAGATATATGCAGTATATTAAAACGAATCACATGTGCCTGTCGTCCATCCCCTCCATCTCTGTTTGAAGAATTTAAGGTGGTGTCTCAGACTGGGAGAGATTACGGCTGTGGAATCTGCATTTGTCACACACGGCAGCTGCAACCTGGTTATTTCAGAAGAGCCAGGGCAGAGTCCACAAACACACACACACACACACGGCATGCGTGTGTATGAGGAGGGGGGGTGCTTGAGAAACGAAGACCAAGCCAGCAGTTGCTGAGCGGCTGCTTAGTTTGAGAGTGCAAGCTCTTTTCTGTCCGTTCCTCTGCTGTCATCTTGCCGTTGCCTTGCTCTCTCTCTTTCTCTCTCTCGCTCTTTCTTCCGTCGTCTCCTCACGTTTGGATTCAGTGGAGGGAATAAAGCAGGAGAAGCCGAGGAAGAAGGCAGGCAGGAAGAAGCAGCTCTCTTCTTCTGATCCTCCTCATCAGAGCCCCAGCAGACACTGAGGAGCCAATGGTCATGGTGAAGGAGAAAGGTAGCATGGCATTGCACAGCACTGGGTGGGGACCAGGAGAGAGAGCTCATGCAGAGGGAGAAAACCAGGCCAGCATGTGGGAGATTTGTGTGCATGTTGGATGTAGGGACTAGGGAGGGCAGTTTGATGTTTTAGAAGGATTGCGGTGTATGAAAAAGAAAGAGATACTGCAGAAGGAATCATAGTCGTACTAGTGGTATCAGATAGGTTGATTAATTGGTCGTCCTTTGGCTGTTTTGAGATTATCGATAACTGTTTTTGATTAATTTCTCAACAGAAAATAATATTCCGCCTATAGTTTGGAAATCTAATGACAGTATTGTCAATGGATAGTGTGCGTTTTTTTTTTTAATAATGTTAAATTAAGTGTAAAAATCAATGAGCATTTTCTGTTTACATTTTTTTTTTTTTTTGAGGAAAAAAATTTGTAAAATTCAATGGATACTGCATATAATACAGTGGATAATGCACGTTTTCTATAATGTGTAAAACTGATGGGATAGTGCATGTTTTTTTCCAAAATTTAAAAAAAAAAAAATTATTTTGAGTATACATTGTGTAAATTAATTGTAAACCAATGGATAGTGCACGTTTTTACTTAACTTTGTGTATATATTGTGTAAAATTGGTGTAATTGTTCGCTACCAATTAGTTTTATTAATTATATTGGCATTTCCTTCGTATATCATTCACCCTGTTCTCCAGATATCTCTATTGGCATTGGGCGTTGAAAAACTCATGTCAGTCGACCACAAAGTGGTGTGAAAATGAAAACGCTTTTGTTTTTGTATTTGTCTGTGGTTCTAAAGCTTGCAGTTAATTGAACACGTAATCATAGATTATAGTCTGTGTGTGTGTTTGTCTTGGGTTGGTATTGATGGCAATTACTTTACCTCTAAATCACTGCTCAGCATGTGGGCTGCACGTTGTGCTGTACAGACATAATGTGTGTTTATTATTATTCAGAAGACCATTTTATAGACATTTGTGTGTTTAGGAATCACAATTTTTGTGGTCTGGCACATATTTTACACATTCTAGCATAAGAAATACATTGAGTACTAAAGGGATCTATTAATCAGCATAACTGTCTGACTGGTTTGTGCAGGACTATTGTTTTCTTTGCGAATATTAAGTGGGTGTCAGTAACTTCAGAAGTTTCTGTGTTATCTGATGGGGGAAGCCGCATTATAGCAGGAACATCTGGTGAATCTTAAATGCATCATTAACATGTTCGCACAGGACCAAACCGCCTGATTAAAACAACACAGTGAAAACACCCAATATAGGACAGAAAAGGCTGTTATTCAACAAAAGGAACTTCAGATGGCACAGTTTCCGGCAGCAATGTTGTGTAATGCTATGTAGGAATTTAGCAGGCTATTGAATTATTTACAGAATGCAGGCAGTGCACAGTGCGTTCCTGTTTGGGATTTCTCAGGAAAAGGGGTTGTTTCCCAAAGAAAGCCCTTGTCACGGCTCGGAGACTAAGGTGAAGGATGTTTCGTACCAGCGGTGTGCATGTGTTTTGAAAAGTAGATCATGGTTTAGTGAAAGCTAATAGTGGTCTGCGCAAGATGAGGGAGGGGGAGCTAGGGAAAGAGAGATGAGAAGAGAGAGACTAAGAGAGAATGAACTCAATAATGCATTTAGCCTACCGCTGTAGCCATGGCAACCGGGCGATGACTGGTCTGTTGCTGAGGCCATACCCCGTGTGAATCACAGCACAACACACACTGTAAACCCACTTCACACACCTGTATTCACACATAATCACGTGTATGTTGGTGCATTCAGACACGCGTACTGTCTTTTAAACATTTATTCAGTGCGTCAACATGCAGGCTAGCTGCAGCAAGCTAACACAAACAAAACCATAAGAGATATTGACAATATTTTAAATAATACATTAAAAAAAAAAATATTATTAAAAAAAATGTGTATATATATATATATATATATATATATACACACATACGAATTGGTCATGAGATAGCATTATATATATATATATTTATAAAACGGTTAGTTCCTGTCCTTGATTGGTCAATAGCTGTGGTTTATTCACGATAAAACACGGCTATGACCGCTTCACCCAACGGTTCTGTGTATCACTACACAATACCCTTAGCAACCACTCTTAACAACGTAAACTGTTTGTTCTCAATTGATATTGTTCATTGAAGCTTATGTATTATGTAGAAGAGTAGAGATCAAGTGAGCGAGTTTATTACCTGCATTCAGATTTAGCATTTTCCTTCAGGTCAGTCCAATCTTCATAATAAAAATCTTTTTAAATGTCCGATGTATTATCTTGTCCTTTTAACTGTTAAGGGGTTTTGTCAGTTGCGTCTTGTTCCGTGTTCACAACAATTCAGTCTTTTTACTGACTGACAAACTCACAAAGACAGTCTTTGCTCCCATCTAATGGCATAATAATGTAACTTCTGTTGCTGTTCACGGTCAGGGACAGTTTTTTTCTGATGGAAGGAAGGCTTTTAGTGAAAGTTTACTTCATGAAAGTTGCACTGATACATATTTTTGTCTTTAATATTTGTATTGTGTGGTTACCGTTTTAAAAAGCAATAAGGTACTTGAGGCTAGTGCTCTATCGTGAAAAAGTCACGGCTGAAGATTGATTNGATTACCTCTTAGTAGTTGAGTTTAGATTTGAGCTTATAAAGCATTATGCCAACGATATCTCATGACCAATTCGTACGTATTTTACAAGGTGGCTAATTTGTATGAATTTGTACGATTTGTCTAAACCCCAGTGGCGGTTTAAGGTTTAAGGGCGGAGTTAGAGGTAGATTGTTCGTACAAATTCATACGAATTTGGCAACTCGTAAAATACGTACGATTTAGCAAAAAACTTAGGAATTTTCACAAGAAGGTCGTAAGAATTTGTACGAATTAGCCACCTCGTAAAATATGTATATATTGCTGTGAGATCAGGTTGTATACCTGATTTTTTATTTTTTTTGCATGTTTGTCACACTTTAATGTTTCAGATCATCAAACAAATTTAAATATTAATCAGAGATAACACAAGTAAACACAACATGCAGTTTTTAAATGAAGGTTTTTATTATGAAGGGAAAACAAAATCCAAACCCACATGGCCCAGTGTGAAAAAGTGCCCCCCCCCCCTGTTAAAACATAACTTTGGTTTATCACACCTGAGTTCAGTTTCTCTAGCCACACCCAGGCCTGGTTACTGCCACACCTGTTTGCAATCAAGAAATCACTTAAATAGGACCTGCCTGACAAAGTGAAGTAGACCAAAAGATCCTCAAAAGCTACACATCATGTTGGAGTTCAAAGAAATTCAGGAACAAATGAGAAAGAAAGTAATTGAGATCTATCAGTCTGGAAAAGGTTATAAAGCCATTTCTAAAGCTTTGGGACTCCAGCGAACCACAGTGAGAGCCATTATCCACAAATGACGAAAACATGGAACAGTGGTGAACCTTCCCAGGAGTGGCCAGCCGACCAAAATTACCCCAAGAGCGCAGCGACGACTCATCCAAGAGGTCACAAAAGACCCCACAACAACATCCAAAGAACTGCAGGCCTCACTTGCCTCAGTTAAGGTCAGTGTTCATGACTCCACCATAAGAAAGAGACTGGGCAAAAATGGCCTGCAAGGCAGAGTTCCAAGACGAAAACTGCTGCTGAGATAAAAGAACATAAAGGCTCATCTCAGTTTTGCCAGAAAACATCTTGATGATCCCTAAGACTTTTGGGAAAATACTCTGTGGACTGACGAGACAAAAGTTGAACTTTTTGGAAGGTGTGTGTCACATTACGTCTGGTGTAAAAGTAACACAGCATTTCAGAAAAAGAACATCTTACCAAGTAAAATATGGTGGTGGTGGTAGTGTGATGGTCTGGGGCTGTTTTGCTGCTTCAGGACCTGGAAGACTTGCTGTGATAAATGGAACCATGAATTCTGCTGTCTACCAAAAGATCCTGAAGGACAATGTCCGGCCATCTGTTTGTGATCTCAAGCTGAAGCGAACTTGGGTTCTGCAGCAGGAAAATGATCCAAAACATACCAGCAAGTCCACCTCTGAATGGCTGAAGGAAAACAAAATGAAGACTTTGGAGTGGCCTAGTCAAAGTCCTGACCTCAATCCTATTGAGATGCTGTGGCATGACCTTAAAAAGGCGGTTCATGCTCGAAAACCCTCCAATGTGGCTGAATTACAACAATTCTGCAAAGATGAGTGGGCTAAAATTCCTCCACAGCGCTGTAACAGACTCATTGCAAGTTATCGTAAACGCTTGATTGCTGTTGTTGCTGCTAAGGGTGGCCCAACCAGTTATTAGGTTTAGGGGGCAAGTACTTTTTCACACAGGGCCATGTGGGTTTGGATTTTGTTTTCCCTTCATAATAACCTTCATTTAAAAACTGCATGTTGTGTTTACTTGTGTAATCTTTGATTGATATTTAAATTTGTTTGATGATCTGAAACATTAAAGTGTGACAAAGATGCAAAAAAAAAAAAATCAGGAATGGGGGCAAACACTTATTCACACCACTGTATATATTTATACTAATAAAATACATTTTATTATACAAATGTAATATAACTTATTATATAATATTATCCCACATTACCATTATTGAAAATATTATTTAATGATTTCAATAATATAATAATGTTATTTAAATTATTTTAAATATATTATAATTATTATGTTAATTCATTATACAAATTTATAGAATATAAAACAAAACATAATTGTATGTTTCTTTTGTAATTTTGTCATTGCAGCACAGCCAGGCTAAACAATCAAGTCTTTATTTACCAGAAAACTGAAGAAGACCTTTACATTTTCAGTATATACCTATTTTCAACTTTTCATTAATAGTTTCAAACATTATTCTACTGTATCAGTGGCCAAGTGAAATCTCAGTCCCCACTGTGCCACATTTACAGATTAGATTATCCATTTCCTCCATGCATGCAGCTAAGTGTCTGAGCCTTGGCAATGAAATCACATTCAAACACACACACACACACACACACATCTAAACTCCACTCAACATTTGCTAGCATACTCTCTGTACTATCAGCGGTTATATGAGAATGCTCAGTTGGACTCACGTCAAAGGCGCATAACTCTGATAACCTTTCCATAAATGGTTACGGAAAGCTTCACATGATTGTAAATAGGACCGTTGGTCTAAAAAAATGTGCTATTGTGCTGGGTACATTACATACTCCTTACCAGAGGAATGGATATGCCGTTTTTGTAGCCCTGTATTTTAGGACAGGATATTTTAGGATAATGATAGTTAGCCAGAGACAGACAATAGACATCGTCTCTAAGGACTGTTTCTGACTGCACATATTTATTTCACTACCCATATTAAAGGACTATAGACCTAGTATTCACACTGCATGCATAAGCAGTGTGTTATTATAAGGTCTGCTACTGAGCAGAAGCGAAGCTGCAAGAAGAATTTCAGTGTTTAGATTATTTTTTGCCCACATAGCACACTGATCCCAAATGCTCTATAAACCTGTGTATCAACATAAACTTTGGTAAGATAGGCTTTTAAGAAGCAATATAAAATTCTAGAGTAAACTACACAGCCATTGAAAGACATACATGGATTTTTAAAAAATACACACAGATTCAGATATTTTATCTTTCTGATATTATATATTCTGATTCTAACTTTACAAAATATAGCACAGCTAACATCTGGATAAAATGTCAGTAATTTCTTTTTTGTGTCAGTGTGTCCTAACCTTTGGTTGGATCAATTTTATGCTCTTGGAAAATAGCCTGAAATGTATTTTAATGGCCTTTTAATGTCAGGCAAGTTCAGAATGTCTGAGCACTCCTTGAAAGAGAATCATAGAAAACTATCGGACACTTTCAAAGCAGATAGCAAGAAGTCAGATATAGAGACTAATAAGTGCATGTGTGTGTCCACATGATTATCCCTGGGCTATTAAACCTGAGGGTACAGTACATTACATCGGTCACTGATCTCAGGGCCCCCATAGGCTGTATAGATATGCTTATCACATTTGCACAAAGGTGTGTGTCCTTTGCTTGCCTGATAAGTTAGCTTTATGTATTGGTGAGCATGCCACAGAGAATTTATAACTTTAATCCTTAATAATAATAATACCTTAACATTTCAACATTAAGAATAAGGTTTATATTCATTAGATATACATCGATCAGGCATAAAATTATGACCAATGACAGGTGAAGTGAACAACACTGATTATCTCTTTATCACGGCACCTGTTAGTGGGTGGGATATATTAGGCAGCAAGTGAACATTTTGTCCTCAAAGTTGATGTGTTAGAAGCAGGAAAAATGGGCAAGCGTAAGGATTTGAGCAAGTTTGACAAGGACGCATTGATGCACGTGGGGAGCGAAGGCTGGAACGTGTGGTCTGATCCAACAGACGAGCTACTGTAGCTCAAATTGCTCAAGAAGTTAATGCTGATTCTGACAGAAAGGTGTCAGAATACACAGTGCATCGCAGTTTGTTGCGTATGGGGCTGCATAGCCGCAGACCAGTCAGGGTGCCCATGCTGACCCCTGTCCACCGCCGAAAGCGGCAACATTGGGCATATGAGCATCAGAACTGGACCATGGAGCAATGGAAGAAGGTGGCCTGGTCTTATCAATCACGTTTTCTTTTACATCACGTGGATGGCCTGGTGCGTGTGCGACGCTTACCTGGGGAACACATGGCACAGAAGGCAAGCTGGTGGAGGCAGTGTGATGCTTTGGGCAATGTTCTGCTGGGAAATCTTGGGTCCTGCCATCCATGTGGATGTTACTTTGACACGTACCACCTGCCTAAGCTTTGTTGCAGACCATGTACACCCTTTCATGAAAACAGTCTTCCCTGGTGGCTGGGGCCTCTTTTTAAGCAGGATAATGCGCCCTGCCACAAGGCAAAAAAGCTTGAAGAATGGTTTGAGGAGCACAACAGTGAGTTTGAGGTGTTGACTTGGCCTCCAAATTCCCAAGATCTCAATCCAATTGAGCATCTATGGGATGTGCTGAACAAACAAGTCCGATCCATGGAGGCTCCACCTCGCAACTTACAGGATTAAAAGGATCTGCTGCTAACATCTTGGTGCCAAATACCAAAGCACACCTTCAGAGGTCTAGTGGAGTCCATGCCTCGACGGGTCAGGGCTGTTTTGACAGCAAAAGGGGGACCAACACAATATTAGGAAGGTGGTCGTAATGGTATGCCTGGTCGGTGTATACTGTCTGTCTGTTTTGATGGTTAGCATATCAGTTCATTCTTTACCTGGTAGATGTTGTGGTTGAGAGTTTTTTGCTTTTTAATTGAATAAAATAAGCATTAAAAGGACTGCAGTGGCCACCAGCAATTCAGCGATGTTAAATCACACATATAAACGTTTTGTCTGCAGCAGAATTTTGATTTCAGGTAAAATAAGTAAATTCAGTCTAAGGGGATTTATTCCCATTACACATAACCCAAAGGCCCAGTAAATGACACATTGCTGACTGAAACTATGAGATTATATATTAGGCTATCGATCTTCATCAGCAAAGGTTTCCACAGCTAAAATGAATTATACTGATAATATTGCACTAGAGAGCAATACATGACAAATTTGCAATCATTGTGCAGTGTACTTCTGTATGTATTTCACTTTTATTTAGAATTACTTTTCATAGTGTTGGCATTGGACATATGTAGTTTTGTATCTTTTCAGTAGACAAAGTGGTTCAAAAAATAACTAACAATACTAGCAGAAGGTGAATGTGACATCAAAATAACATCTTTCTATATATGTTCTACATTGGTGTTGCAATATGCTTTTTTCTTGAATGGCAAGAAACACTTCTAAGGCATATACTACCTTTCAAAGGTTTGAGGTCAGTAAGACTTTTTTGAAGAAGAAGAAGAACAAATTGTGTGACAGTAAAGACATTTCTTTCTATTTCAAATAAATGCTGTTCTTTTGAACTTTCTATTCATTAAAGAATCCTAAAATATATATATNTCCACAGCTTTGCCATAACAGAATTAAATTACATTTTGAAATAAATTAATAGAAAAATGAAAAAATATTTCACAATATTAAGTTTTTACTGTATTTTTGATTAAATAAGTGCAGCATTGTTGAACATTAGACTTGTTTTAAAAACATTAAAAACCATCTTACCAACCCAAACTTTTGAACAGTAGTGTATTTTGTTTTATACACTTCCATAAAAACAAACTGACTATATTGTGTATTTCTCAGTCTTGGAGAATGTGGTGCACATACATTTGGAAATCTGTTCTATGTCTATATATTGTAAACTGAATTTATAGCAGTAGTCATTGGAGACAATATTCATCAGGTGCTGGCAACACAGTTCCGCTTTCTTGCTCCTCCTCTTGGCCACAGACCCTGGATGTGGGACAGCAATGTGAGGGCCGGCATGACGATGACTGGAGGGGAGCCAGATGCTCATCACAATACAAATATAATATCAATCCAATACAAAATGATTGTACGGAATGAGTATTTCACCTTGAATGCATTACCTGTGGCCAATAGCAATCAGTCCACTTCTGTCTAAAACAAGCTCTCTTTAGTATCCAATCCGGACAAATGCGGATTGACCAGTCGTTTGTACTTGGCCAGAGCACAGAAGGTCATTGAGTAATTTTGTTAACTCAACAAGTATTGAGTTAAGAGGTGAGCTAATACTGTGCTTAGTACAGGGGTTGTCGTAAGGTTAAACTCAAAGTACTAAGTAGAGGTGAAACAATCTCTCTGACGAAAAGAGGTTTAGACCTTTATAGTCTGACTTGAGGAGGAATGTATCAGTTTGTGTAGTTTGAAAATGGCTGCTGGAGGCAGTGGCGAGGAGTAAAACATTGACTCACACACTGTTCACACAAACACACACACTCATTCTGAGTCAGAATGCCAGTTCAACTGAAAAGACACTTTTGCCTCAGGATTGAATAACCCTCTCCAGTTACACAGCCTTTAATAATTCAATGTTAAACACTACTTAACACCATCTTATGCTTTGTAAATGTGTTCATGTGTATCTGTGTGCATTAATGGACAGATAGCGAACATTAAATCACTGTGGGTCAGAGTTTTCATTAGTTTATTTGCAGCACTAGAGCTGGGTAGAATGACAGAATATGTCAGGTTTTGATTGCTGCCATGTCATAACTGTATTAACTGTATTATGTCACAGGTGATTTCGGCTATTGTACAATGACTTTGAATGTGGTTCATTCAATCACGCCTATCAGAATTAAGAATCAGTACTGTCTGTTTTTGATAATATTAGTTTTACTGTTTTGAGAAATTCAAGTGTTACATAATTCGAAGCAGTTTATTGAATAGACACTACTGTTACCATAAGTTTGGGGTTAGTAATATTTAATAAATGTAATAATAATAATAATACATTTACTCAGCAATGACACATTAACTTAATCAAAAGTGACAGTAAAGACTTTTACATTGTTATAAATATAACAGTCGTGTAAATTCTAAATTCAGAGGTCTAGACTCCACTAGACCTCTGAAGGGGGGCAGTCGTGGCCTAATGGATAGAGAGTCGGACTTGTAACCCAAAGGTCATGGGTTCGAGTCTCAGGTCCAGCAGGGATTGTCGGTGAGGGGAGTGAATATCCAGCGCTCTCTCCACCCTCAATACCACGACTGAGGTGAGACCCTTGAGCAAGGCACCGTACCCCCAACTGCTCCCCGGGCGCCGCAGCAATGGCTGCCCACTGCTCCGGGTGTGTGTTCACGGTGTGTGTGTGTTCACTGCTGTGTGTGTGCACTTGGATGGGTTAAATGCAGAGCACAAATTCCGAGTATGGGTCACCATACTTGGCCACATGTCACTTCACTTCACTAAATGCTGTTCTTTAGGACTTTCTATTCATCAAATAATCCTGAAAATTAAAAGCATCATATTTTCCACAAAAATATTAATCAGCACTGTTGAACTGTATCCAACATAATAATAAGAGATATTTCTTGAGCACCAAATCAAATTAGAATGATTTCTGAAGGATCATGTGACACTGAAGTCTGAAAATTCAGCTTTGTCACCACAGGAATAAATTACATTTGAAAGTATTTGTAAAAATATTTTATTAAATATTTGTATATTAACACTAATAATGCAGTAACAATTAACACATATAAAAAAAAATATCATGAATGAATATCTTTTGTCAAATCAACTTAAAGGTGCCATAGAACGTGTTTTCAAAAGATATAATATAAGTCTAAGGTGTCCCCTGAATGTGTCTGTGAAGTTTCAACTCAAAATACCCCATAGATTTTTTTTTTATTCATTTTTTAAACTGCCTATTTTGGGGCATCATTAAATATGAGCTAATTTAGGCTGCGGCCCCTTTAATTCCTCATGCTCCCCGCCCCCGGAGCTCGCGCTTGCCTTAAACAGCATAAACAAAGTTCACACAGCTAATATAACCCTCAAAATGGATCTTTACAAAGTGTTCATCATGCAGCATGTCTAATCGCGTAAGTGTGGTATTTATTTGGATGTTTACATTTGATTCTGAATGAGTTTGATGGTGCTCCGTGGCTAAAGCTAACATTACACACTGTTGGAGAGATTTATAAAGAATGAAGTTGTGTTTATGAATTATATAGACTGCAAGTGTTAAAAAATGAAAATAACGACAGTCTTGTCTCCGTGAATACACTAAGAAACGATGGTAACTTTAACCACATTTAACAGTACATTAGCAACATGCTAACGAAACATTTAGAAAGACAATTTACAAATATCACTAAAAATATCATGTTATCATGGATCATGTCAGTTATTATTGCTCCATCTGCCATTTTTCGCTATTGTTCTTGCTTGCTTACCTAGTCTGTTGATTCGGCTGTGCAGCTCCAGACGTTAATACTGCCTTGTGTAATGCCTTGAACATGAGCTGGCATATGCAAATATTGGGGGCGTACATATTAATGATCCCGACTGTTACGTAACAGTCGGTTTTATGTTGAGATTCGCCTGTTCTTCGGAGGTCTTTTAAACAAATGAGATTTATATAAGAAGGAGGAAACAATGGTGTTTGAGACTCACTGTATGTCATTTCCATGTACTGAACTCTTGTTATTCAACTATGCCAAGGTAAATTAAATTTTTTATTCTAGGGCACCTTTAAATAATTAATCAGAATCAGAATCAGAAAGAGCTTTATTGCCAGGTATGTTTACACATACTAGGAATTTGTTTTAGTGACAGAAGCTCCACAGTGCAACAGAGTGACAGCGACAAGACAAGACACATAATAAAAATAATAAAATAATATACAAATTTACAAGATAGACAAAGTGCAAAAAACAATATATAATATAGACAATTTGTATGTACAGTTATGTGTGCAAATTTGAAATATAAATGTGGTTCAGATAACATAATATTTTGAGTTTCTGTTGATTAAACTATTCGCCTTCAACTAACTCAAAATTTTAAGGCAACTTACTTTTTTAAGTTCAATCAACAATTCTTTTTTACAGTGTGTACATTATAATGCTGTGATGTCTAAGTATGCTTATTGTATGCCATGAGGGTATATAAGGTTTTGTATCTGATCCATAAAAAACAAGGCAATCACATTTCTTTGTACTATTTTTAAAGTTTTTTTTATATTGCATGCAACAGTTAATGCAAGGATGGTTTTTTGGACAATTTACATATAAATATGTCTTGCGCATGTTTCAGAGTGAGGCTCATAGTGTTTGTGTTTCAGGAAGCCTCAGTGTTTAGCTACGCTGTTCTTCACCACCTGCCCACATTCCCTCACATCTGCGTCGAGCGTGACAGAGTAGAGGTAGCATACTCTGCCTTTGGCTGAATGCAGAGAACACATACTGTAGCTGAGTCCAAATGTGCCTTTTGTGTGTCTGCTTAATATAGCTACAGTGTGAGCTGTTGTATTAGTTACAGCATATGTCAGGAAACTCTCCTAGTTTAGCCCATCTGCATGATTGAAACAAGAAACAGTTCATTGTCGGCTTGCTGTTGTCTGTTGACATTGCAGCTTCACTCTGGGGTTCCACCATACAAGCTCCCGGTGTTATACTGTTGCCACCCTGGTAGAGCTGGTTGCTATAGCAACAGCTGTCTCGGGCTGAGGGGGCTAGTTTAAGACAAAATCCTGTGCTTCAGTTTCAAGGGCCGGTAGGAACATTCTTGAGCACAAAACCCTGCCAGAATCTTGTCGTTACTGATTAGTGGCTTGCTCACCAACTCGTCCAGACAAAGGGGAAATTTTTGTCATGCATGGCAACTTCAGCAGAGAAATAATGGATGCCATCCATTCCACATATCAGGGCTCCATACTGTGATTAAAATGACCATAAATGGGACAGAAATAACATCTAGGTGGGCAGGAATGTTTTGTGTGCTTTCAAACTCCAAATCGTCAGATTATTATCTCATTAGGGGCGATCACACTACACACTTCCATTGAATTCCATTCAGAAGTTCAAGTTTGGTGAACCTACAAACTCGTATCACGTGAAGATGAATGACCAATACAAGATTGATATGTCAAGGCGTGACCTCTTAGTCAAATTAAAAGAATGCAAACTTTAAATCAGCAGGATTGCAGTGATGCAGTAAAGTGGTGTAGATTGCATATTTTTAAATTTTGGATGTATTATGTTTTTTAAAAAGATGCTGCAGTTTGTGACACGTGTCTGTAGAAATTTTGTGTACTTGTGTCTGGTGTGACTGTGGCTTAAAGGGGCCATCACACTACACTTTTCATTCCACTGACTTGCATTCAAATGCATCCAAATGCAGGAGACCAGAAACACAAGCTCATGTAAAGAAGTTTCAGATTCCGCTGTGTCATAAAGTTCAAGTTTGGTTGAACTCTGACCTGCAAATTCATATACCGTGAAGACGTGACCAATAGAAGTTTGATATGTCACGTCATGACTTCTTACCTGAATTAAAGGGAACCTATTATGCAAGATGTAATATAAGTCTCTGGTGTCCCCAGAATGTGTCTGAATTTTCTGCTCAAAATACCCCACAGATCATTTATTGTAGCTTGTCAAATTTGCCCCTATTTGGGTGTGAGCAAAAACACGCCGTTTTTGTTAGTGTCCCTTTAAATGCAAATTAGCTGCTGTTCCCAGCCCGCTTTCCAGAAGAGGGTGGAGCTTTAACAGCTCACGCTTCGGTTGCTCAACTACAACAAAGCTGGAGAATCTCACGCAGCCAAAATGACATTTGTCAGTAATGTGTTCAGCCTTACATTGTTCAAACCGGAGTTGGACACTGATGGAGAGACTGATAGAGAGACATTCTTACAACTTACAGAAGGCAACTGGACATTTCTGAATGGTTAGTGGATAAATTTATGTAGTTGCTGTGGAGTTGATTCAACTCATAGCATGTGCCATCATGTTAATCTTTTATGCAAATCCAGTGTTGAATTGACCCTCATTTGTGAAGCAGTTTGGCATAAAATGACGGCATGGCAGCAACACTCTACTACATCAACTCTTCCTCTTCTCTAAAGCAGCCCAACATGACATCACCCCTTTTGTTGCGTGCTCTCGGGGGCAGGATTTATGTAAATTTGGGGGTTTGTGATGTCACTAACCCAAGAAGAAGCTCGTTGTAGTCCCTACCAGCCATGTTGTAGTCCTTTAAAAGCGGTTTCTGTAAAAGAAAATATCCCCATTTGCATTAAACTTTGAGTGTTGTAACTTTGCAGATGTTGTTTATGCTCTAACAGCAAAATTACACACTAACTAAAGTTAAAAAAGTGAAATCATAATCAACCACCCCTTTAAAAGTATGCAAACTTTTTGCAGTAAAGTGGAAAGTATTTATGATATATTTTTACATTTTGGATTTATTATTATTTGTTATATCTATATGTTGAATTTACATTTTTAAAAAGACTCAGCAGAGTGTGACGTCACATCACGACCGTTGCAATGTCCGTAGAAATTTTGTATGTTCAAAGTCTAGTGTGACTGTGGCTTTAGAGTGTGCAGCAGTGTTTTTTGCACAACAACGTACACAGCGCATGCGCAAACGTTGCTGTCCCATTCATGATCAAATGTTCAGGAATGCTTCTTTTTCACGGAGGTTCGCTTGTGATTTAACGGTTTGAATCAGACTCGCTCATTCTTTTTTCTGTTATCTCCGATTCAAAATGAGCCGGGAACCATGAAGTTTGCAAGACTTAAATAATTTGATTTACCAACTTGTTGTTCTTATGATGTCTAGATAAAAATGCATTACAAAAAAATAATAATAATATTTTTTAGAAACATAATTTTAAAAATCATAATATAAATGTAATATATAATACACACAATATAACAAACATTTGATTATTTTATAGTGTATATACTGTATGTTAAAAATAATATTAGTTATTGAAAACAGGAGTATAATTAGGTCAGAATGTGTCAGTGAAAGAAATTTCATGTGATATGCGAGTCATAATTAAACAGTCTCATAGAAAGCCCCCAGAATGGTTTAGCTAGATACTTTGGGGTGGCAATATTATGTAAGCACATGGCCTGATAAGGAATGGTGAGTGACCGTAGGAGGGAGATTCTTTCCTGTTAATCTCGCACAAGCCTTTCAAGTAGCCAGCGATTAGATTAGAGAGTTATGCGTCAACTCTCCAATAGGGAAAGAGAGATATAAAGTGGAGAGGTGTCATTCTGGAGAGAGAGGAGAGAGTACAGGCTCGTGATTTTAAGAGTGGTAGTAAATGTCAGAAGGATAGTGTGAGTAAGAGGAAAGATTTGTAGTCATGCTAATGAGAAGCCACTCTGAAAGGCTCAGCGGTCATTTCGTTCAAATTAACTTCAGCTTCTGAGTGCCGCCAGGTTTAGAACAGCAGCTTTGAGTGGACAACATCTTGGCCTGATGACCTTGAACAAATATGGCACTGTGAGGCCTTAAGTGAAACACAGCACGTGTACACAGAGATACTGAGAGAAACCGACTGAAGTATTGTGAGCCTTAGCACACAGCTCACTCATTATTTCTGTCTGTGGACCGTCTGCTCTCCTTCAGGGCATGTAATTATCAAGATTATAAACAATTAAACAGTGTACTTGAGTTTTGATGTCTGTTTTATAGTAGTGTTAAAGGAATAGTGCACCCAAATTTAAAATTAAAATTATTTTGCGTGAATTATTATTTATGCGCTTGTGTCCGCAGGGTAACATGTCAAAAGTTAGTAAATAGCAAAGCACAAATGACTCTTGACCTTCATTATGCAACTGTACCGACTCTAAATGACACTTGTGATGAGCAGTACAGAAATGTAAACAGCATGACTCGTGCGAGAGAGTGTGAGCACCTCTCCGCGTGACTGTGGTAACCACTGCGTGGCAGCCAGCTTATCCTACAGATCACTCCAAAAAAACCTCCAAACACCTACTAACACTCCTCTCACTCCCACACACTGTGTGATAGCACCCAAAATGCAGACAATGGCCCGTTGAAACAATTTCTAGCCAGTTGCAAGCATTATGTAATGCAGCCTAGTTGAGGTTCAGCCTCATGTTTATTAGTTTATGCATCTACATGCATATTTATTGCTTTTTAATGAAAGTCAACCATGGAAATTGTAGCAGAGCTTAAATATAGGAACAGTGCAGCCAATTATCAAAACAATTAAGGTTTTAGTTTTTATAACAGAGGTTATCAAAATTCTTCATAATATTTTTTGTGTTCTGCAGAAGAAAGAAAGTCATGCCGGTTTGAAACCACATGAGTTTTTGGATGAACTATGCCTTTAATATTCAAAACATTTATAGCTTTTTTTCTCACTTTTTATGTCAGTCAAGTTCTTGCACTGAAAACTATATTCATTTAGTATCCTTTCGAGGGAACTCCATACTGCATCTGATGTCGATGCTATGGGGAACACTTCAGTGTGATTGTGTCTGAAGCATGTGTGCAACTGAAGATTTCATTTGAAAAACCGATAAACGCCACATTTAAAAAAATGAACTGACTGCTGTGCGTTATTCTCCACATATAGCATGTTTTGAACCCTAAATATGTTTTGCCGGTATTGTCCACTGTCAAGGCATCGCGAGTTCACGTTTACAGCAGAAACTGACAAGCACCCTTGTACACAAGTCTGTTTTAGCGAATCAGCGTGCAGTATTCATGTCAGGTGACAAGGCTGCTAGTCACTTCGAAAAGATACGCTAGCTGAGGGGAGTTTCGTCAAAGCTGACTAAAAGTGATCGAGGATTTATAATTTCGATTCCTGCAACTCCTTGTTATCTGCTTTTGCTAAAAAACAAACTTTTAAAGGGTTAGTTAACCCAAAACTGAAAATAATGTCATTTATTACTCACCCTCATGTCGTTCTACACCCGTAAGACCTTCGTTCATCTTCGGAACACAAGTTAAGATAATGTTGATGAAATCCGATGGCTCAGTGAGGGCTCAACTGAGAGCAAAGCCACTGAAACTCTCAAGGTCCATAAAGGTACTAAAAACATATTTAAAACAGTTCATGTGAGTTCAGTGGTTCTATCTTAATATTATAAAGCGACAAGAATACTTTTTGTGCGCCAAAAAAACAAAATAACGACTTCTCAACAATATCTAGTGATGGGCCGATTTCAAAACACTGCTTCATGAAGCTTCTGAGCTTTATGAATCTTTTGTTTTGAATTAGTGATTCGGATCTCCTATCAAACGGCTCAACTGCTGAAATCATGTGACTTTGGCGCTCCGATGCACTGATTCGATTCGTAAAGCTCTGAAACATTGTTTTGAAATTGGCCCATCACTAGATATTGTTGAAAAGTCGTTATTTTGTTTTTTTGGTGCAAAATAATTATTCTTGAGGGTGGGTAATAAATGAAATTATTTTCATTTTTGGGTCAACTAACCCTTTAACTCTCTGAGGTCCGAAAACGCGCCGGCGCGTTTTGCAGGATTTTTTTCACATTGCAGCAAAACAGACTTAAAATACTCCGTCATTTCTTGTCATAGAGACATAAGTAATATATCAATTGAAACTATAGAATGTCTTCTTTTATTTGTGTACACTCAGAGTGTAAAAAACATACTTTCAATGAACTTTAAGTTACCTGCAATTTTTAGTTATTATTACTTAATCAAAACAACCCAACTGCAGTTTGATTGATATTACTTGGAATACACAATAAAAAAAACATGATTTATGAGAATTAATAAAAACTGAGTTATATGTTTTTGCAAATGAACTCTTCAACTGTTCCAATCCTGATCACTGAGGTGTGGAGGTCCTGGATTAAGCCGTTCTCCTCTCGTAGTGGTGTCCTTGCTGTCTTTTAGTTAGCTACACCAGTTGTTTATACACTTGCTAACTCCGGTTGTGATTTTATTGATTTGGGTTTGAAGCTCATTGTATGAAATAATCATAGGCTGCTTCATCTAAAAGGAAGGTCTTTGCTAACCCATGTCTTTGCATTCCTTGACAGTGGCCCATCCTCAGGAACCACACCATCCACCAGGAAAACTGGTTATCCAGTGCTATAAGTGTGGGGAGCCATGCAAGGGAGAGGTTCTCCGGGTGCAATCCAAGCACTTCCATATAAAATGTTTCACATGCAAAGGTAAGATTTATTTACCACTCAGTGGCTGTTAAAGCATGTTTGCAAACAATGAGAAAAGTTTTGTTGGCTCATTTCTCAAGTCAAGAATGACAGATGAGTATAGTAGCACCAAATTCCTTTTTAGCCTGAGCGTTATTGAGAAAAGTAATTTAATTACATTTGGTCATAGCTTCATCCTAGTTAAAAATGTGACCAAAGGATAGACGAACAAAGCTTGCTCTGATAAAGCAGATGGCTGTAGGATTGAGTAAAGAGGAACTCAGAACTTAATTACCTGATGAATGAAACCAAAGTTAGTCCAAAGCTTTATCACGCCCCCTCTGCACTACCACGGTAATTTGATTAAATGAGCCACTCAATCTTTGTCCAGTTTTCTCTGGTCTTCTTTGTTTATACCTGCTTTACTGACATCATTTGGCAGGAATGATGGAAAATCTGTGTCTGAACTTCTTGGTGAGTCCTTCTTAAAACAATATAGGCAGACGGTGTTGGCAGGAAGTAGATTCAGCTTGTCATCACACATTTCTCTTTAGTTCTATTGTGGTTGTGCTTGAAGTTCTGACCTTCTTTATTTAGTCCAGTTGTGTTTGGCTCTCAGTCTAAAAGCTTATTTTCATTCTTTGCACTCTTATGGATTGACCCTCAGGTCGTATAACAGAATGTGAGGTTTATGTGGTGGCATGTTGCCAGTCTCAAAGAGCAGACAACTCATTTCCTCCTGGAAACCACAGAGAGAGAGCTCAATCACTCAATATGCCTTTGTTCACGTGTAAGACAGCACTCGATGTACCAAAGAAAAATGGTCAGTTTCTGCATTCTTGATTAATGTGCAGCACTTTAATATGTGAAACACTGAGGACCTCTTCATAGATAACTGTCTTCAGCCATTTGAATGTCATTGCCATGGCAACCATAATATCAGGTGTCTGTGTCTGGCTGTAAAAATGTTGTATGAGGGGTCTTGACAATAATTGTCAGTGCAATCCATAAGCTCCTGTTTCCAGCTTTGAAAAGCCCTCTGAAGCTGAGGTCTCTCCAGGTTTTCTTCTTTAATCTCACCTGAGCAATTTACTCCACCTGTATTAGTCACTAATCGCTGACGCAGCATTAGTCACCTAAAACAAGGTCTTTCTTTCTTTCTTTCTTTCTTTCTTTCTTTCTTTCTTTCTTTCTTTCTTTCTTTCTTTCTTTCTTTCTATCTTTCTTTCTTTTACTCTAGATTAGCTTTTTAGTTTTGAATCAGAAATAAAAAATAAAAAAATGTTTTAAAAAAAAAGGTCTATCTGCCAANGGTCTATCTGCCAAATCCTGGCTCAATATTTTTATTATATTATTTAAAAAAATATTATATATATATATATATATTTATTTTTTAAGAACAAATCAGTGATTGAGACAGAATAATCTCTCTTTTACATTCTCTCGAGTGCCTTGTGAGTTCAGCGCCGCAGTGAAATGTCATGATAGGCATATGAGCAGAGACTTACATCATTACTATAGCAACCAATGCAGAGACTGAATATTGGTGACACTGTCTGAACAAACAGATCAGATTTCCTCACTTGCAAAATGACAGTGCAGATTTTAAGTCAAAGACTGGATTGTTTTTTTCAGATTTGCATGCATTTTCTATGCAAGTATATGAAACATCACAAGATTTAATTTAAAGGGGACCTATTATGCACCTTTAAATGCCCCACAAGATGTAATATAAGTTTGTGGTGTCCCCAGAATTTGTCTGTGAAGTTTCAGCTCAAAATACCCCATAGATCATTTATTATAGCTTGTCATATTTGCCCCCATTTATGTGTGAGCAAAAACACGCCGTTTAGCTGCTGTTCCCTGCCCGCTTTTCAAAAGAGGGCGGAGCTTTAACAGCTCGCGCTTCGGTTGCTCAACAACAACAAAGCTGGAGAATCTCACGCAGACAAAATGATGATTATCAATAACGGTGTTCAGCCTTACATTGTTCAAACCGGAGTCTGACTCTGATGGAGAGAAGTTATAACTTTTAGAATGCAACTGGATGTTTCTGAATGGTTAGTGGATAAATGTATGTACCGTGCAGATTAAGGGGCGGTAATATTATAACTAGATCCCCTTCCTACGTCACAAGGGGAGCAAAATCTGAGCTTGTTTTTTTTCACATGCTTGCAGAGAAAGGTTTGCCAAAACAAAATTACTGGGTTGTCCTTTTTTACGTTTTCTGGGTTGGTGGATACACCGTGGACCTGATTATAGCACTAAAACACACACACAAAAAAGTCTGATTCTCATGATATGTCCCCTTTAAAAGCACAGATGGAATAAAAAATAACCAAAAGGCCCAGAATTAGTTCACACCAACATCTGTTACATGGTATTTCACTTGTATGGTATTCTTTGAAGTACAATGGAAGGTCTAAAGACTGTGATTGAAAATATGGGATTCAGAATTTAAATCTAATTTTATAAATAGAAAAGTTTAGAGTTTTGAACTTCGATAAATGTAAATGAAGAAACTTTATAATGTAAAATGAATAAGTTATATTTTAGATTCTGCATTATTTCTAGGTCTTTTCCTGATAATTTACTCACCCCCATGTCATCCAAGATGTCCATGTCTTTCTTTCTTCAGTCGAAAAGAAATTAAAGTTTTTGATGAAAACATTCCAGGATTTTTTTCCATATAGTGGACTTGAATGGGCACCAAACAGTTGAAGGTCAAAATAAGTTTCACTGCAGCTTCAAATTGTTCTACACGATCCAAGATGAGAAATAAGGGTCTTATCTAGTGAACCCATCTCTCATTTTCTGAAAAAAATTTAAAACTATATAAGTTTTAACCAGAAATGCTCATCTTGAACTAGCTCTCTTCTTCTTCTCTATTTGAATTCCAGCAGTGTAGACGCTGCTAAGTGTATTACTGCCCTCCACAGGTCAAAGTTTGAACTAATTGTTATATACTAGCATATTGCATATAAAAATTAGTTCAAACTTTGACCTGTGGAGGGCAGTAATACACTTAGCAGCGTCTACACTGTTGGAATTCTAATAGAGGAGAAGAAGAAGAGAGCTAGTTCAAGATGAGCATTTCTGGATAAAACTTATATAATTTTCAATTCTTTTCAGAAAATGAGCGTTTCACTAGATAAGACCCTTATTTCTCATCTGGGATCGTGTAGAACAATTTGAAGCTGCAGTGAAACTAATTTTGACCTTCAACTGTTTGGTGCCCATTCAAGTCTACAATATGGAAAGAAATCCTGGAATGTTTTCATCAAAAACTTTAATTTCTTTTCGACTGAAGAAAGAAAGACATGGACATCTTGGATGACATGGAGGTGAGTAAATTATCAGGAAAAGTTTATTTAAAAGTGAACTAATCCTTTAAAGCAAAAGATGGACAAACTAAATACATTCTGAAATTCCTGTTGATCAATTCGACTTTTCACTCAAACTGATGCAAATACAGTAGGCTAATTTGCTATACCAGTCAGAAAATGTGTGTATTAAAATCAGTAAAATGCTAAACAGATACATTATCATAATTTTACAAATAATTTTCACAAATGGTCTCAGATTTTGGACCCCACTGTACATTTGGAGTACCATGTGAAAATCATGAAAAATTACTACTGTAATCATTCATTAACATTATACATACTTAAAGTATCATCACTGTATATTTTTAAGCATTGTTCAGTTGTCCTGAATGAATATTGAGTTGTATTAATCCTCATCTTTCCTAGAATGTCAAATATAGAACATGACTATAACACATTTCCAGTAAGGTTTCATTTGTTAACATTAGTTAACTACATTAGTTAACATGAACTAAGAATGAACAATACTTCTACAGCATTTATTAATGTTAATCTCATCATTTACTACATTTTTAAGATTCAAAGTTGTGTATGTTAACATTATTTAATACACTGTGAACTAACAAAATATTTAGAATATCCTTACAAAGGATAATAAATGCTGAAAAATATACAGCTCATTGTTGGATTATGTTAGTTAATGCATTAACAGTAAGACTTTCTATATCAGTCTTTACTAGCGATGTAGTTTTTAAACAGAAGAGGTCAGCAGCACGAGGGCTCAGGTTAAGCAGGCCGGTCCACTTACAAGGAATCCATTATCTAATGGATCTCTTCCTGTATTTCTAGTCAATCAGTTCCATTCCTAGAAAGCAGGAGTGTTTCTGATGGGGTGACCTGCCAATACCTGAACTCTGGCAAGAGAAGATGCAGTGGCTCTACAGTTTCATTTGTTCACTCTAAACAGGTTCACTTAAACCACTACAGTGAGCATGTGCAGTCAACGTCTACAGCTCCGCTCCCCCATTCTCTACGGTGATCACTTTATATTCCTGTCATACCGCACATTCTCACTCCCTCTCTTTCTCTCGCTCTTTGTGTGAATGCTGTGTCAGTCAGAGAGCCTGTGTGTGCTATTTCCGGCATAGTCTCCAGGAGCTGTTAAAGCGCTGCGATGCTGGAAATAGCTCTGCTGATCCCCATTGGGAGGATAAGACGGCAGAGGAGGGGTCCACACACACCTCTGCAGAGACCGCCAGTCTGTCTGTGTACATATGTGCTTGTGTGTGTGCCAGTCACTCCGCAGCTGTGGGTTTGCATTAATGAGGAGTGGCAGACGCCCCTAAGGGGTCAGGGGTTACGTGCCTAAACATGTCATTTCGGGATATCATTCTCACAGCCAAGAAGGTGATGTCACAGGCTGACCTCCACGCAACACATTTGATTGACACATTTGAGCATTTTATTTATAGTAGGACGTGCTTTGATGAAGTTGCTGCTGTTTTTATTGCTCTCGGTTTATGAGTTTTTCTCTGTGAGAACCAGATCATGTAAAATGGTTCCTATTGAATTGGAGGAAAGTGAATCACTAATTCTGTGGATGCAGTTAAAGAAATGTTCCAGGGTAAGCAGAATTTAAAGTCTAATGCTAAAGGCAATAGTTATGATTAATAAATGAAAGTTTATCATTATACAAATATCACACTATTTCAAATAATATTTTTTTTCTCATTGTATTTGTAGTATTTAAAGAATAGGATGCCATTTTTTGATTTTGTGTTCAGAATTGTTTAGTAAATTCACCAATCTATACAAGTAAAGGCTCGTTCACACCAAGAATGATTACTATAAAGATAACAATAATTATTGTTCTGTTTATTCTAAGCACGTGCTACAGTTAAATGCTTGAGCTCTGTAAAGGATTAGTTCACTTCAGAATTAAAATTTCCTGATAATTTACTCAACCCCATGCCAAGATGTTTGTCTTTCTTTCTTCAGTCGGAAAGAAATTAAGGTTTTTGAGGAAAACATTCCAGGATTTTTCTCCATATAGTGGACTTCAACAGGGTTCAACAGGTTGAAGGTCCAAATTGCAGCTTCAAATGCAGCTTCAAAGGGCTCTACACGAGCCCAGATGAGGAATAAGGGTCTAATTTAGCAAAACGATTGGTCATTTTCTTAAAAAAATAAAAATGATATACTTTTTAACCACAAATGCTCATCTTGCACTAGCTCTGCGGTGCGCCACACATTACGTAATCACGTTGGAAAGGTCATGCGTGACGTAGGCAGAAGTTCCGAGCCTACACTTTGTTTACAAAGCGGACGTGCAAAGACTAAGTCAAACGGCCGTTACACAAAAAAGGTAAAACAACAATGTCGGACGATTTTGAAGTTGGAGGAGAAAATGCGATTTTTCGCCCTACCACGGTACTAGGCCTACGTCACGTGTGACCTTTCCAACGTGATTACGTAATGCGTGGCACGTCAAAGAGCTGTGCAAGACAAGCATTTGTGGTTAAAAAGTATATAATTTTAATTTTCTTTTTAAGAAAATGACCAATCATTTCGCTAGATAAGACCCTTATTCCTCATCTGGGATCGTGTAGAGCCCTTTGAAGCTGCAATTTGGACCTTCAATCTGTCGAACCCTGTTGAAGTCCACTATATGGAGAAAAATCCTGGAATGTTTTCCTCAAAATCCTTCATGTCTTTTCTACTGAAGAAAGAAAGACATAAACATCTTAATTCACATGGGGGTGAGTAAATTATCAGGAAATTTTAATTCTGAAGTGAACTAATTATTTAAAGCAGGATGGATTCTGATTGGCTGTCAATGTTTTTATCATTAATCTGCTGGAAAAAAAATTTCTGAAAGTGATTCCAACGATATTGCTTCTCTGTGCCATTATACAGTAGTTGTGGTGTGGACTCTGCTATTCTTTTATATTTAGAACAATTTTTAGAACAACCTTTATTGTCCTTAGTGTTACACTATCATTTAAATGTTTGGGATCGGTAAGATTTTTAACTTTTTAAAATGGTCTCATCTTTATTAAGACTGCATTTATTTGATTACAAATACTGTAAAACAGTAATATTGTGAAAGATAATTACAACAGGAAGAGGAAGTTTAAGGTCATGTGGTCAGGTCATCCTCAGTTTAAAGAGTAAGGTGAATTTAGAAATGTTTCGTGTGTATCTGTGTGTGGTAAGGACTAATGAGATTCTTTGTTTAGACAAAGGTGGAGCCAGAGAAGTTCAGGCAGTCCTTTCTAAAATAGTGGAGAGGATTTTTCTGGCACCTGTCACTGTCAGAGACACACATTACCAACCACCCAGACTCCACATTGCAGACACAGACTTACACACACAAATACTCCTTCCGCTCCTTCTCCTATTATAACCAAACAGTTGTCAGTTATAAAACAACCTCTCTAGTTTATGCAATCGTACACACACACACTCGGCCATGTTTCCCACCCAATCATTCTCTGTCAGTCTCTAAAGTGGACACTCATAAAAGCCATTATAACTTATAACACAGTATGCCATCATGAAAGCAACAAACAATTTACTGCTCTCTCTTAACCCAGCATTAAGTCAGCAAGTTGCCTCGGATACAAAACACAAATTGTTATGCCGTGATGTGTGCCTGAAACTAGTCCTGTAATGTCAGTCCGAAGCCTGTAATACTGTGGCTTCACGCATTCAGGGACCATCGATCAGTCCAACCAGAGGTCATCCTAAGAAATTATTTTAGAAAGGGCTGTTCTGTTTGTAAATGATCTATTTAGCCTAGCAGTTTCACTCACAGAGTGGAAAAAATAAGCAAAAATAGAAATTATAAACTTAGATAAGAGAGCTATGTGTTTTATCTGGCTATCAAAGGTCTGGAATGTGATGTTACATTAACATTGCAGAGATATTTCAAGATTCAAGTGGCTTTATTGGCATGGTAAAAAAAGGCTTTGCATTGCCAAAGCATTGGCAACAGCCTAATATGAAGTTAGTTATAGTTAGGGCTGGACGATTATGGCCTAAAATCAAAACCTCGATTAATTGAACATTTTACCTCGATTACGATTAATGAACGATTATTTATTTTTATTTTTTTCCCCTCATAGTTCACTGACCAGGTTTGTACTGTACATATGATAAAGGTGGGATATTTTTTTTCCTATTTAAACAGTGATCTGACATAACAGCTCACTTTCAGAAGTTATTTTATCTATGGTTTGTAACATTTCTTACAGATTTCTGCTCGTTGTAAATCAGATACAGATAAATTAGCTCAGTACCAGTACGTAATGAGAGCAATTGCGTGTGTGTATTAGTCATACTACAATCTCTCTATTAATTGTGAAGCTTTAGGTTGTAAATAGTTCCCTCAAAAGTAGAAAAATATATGCTATAATAAGTTTTGAGTTTCTAAGCTACTTTAGTGATAAATCACAGTCAGGGCTGACAACTAGTTCTAGAACTAGCGTTCCTCTCTGTGCGCGCGATCTTCACGTTTTGCGCAGCTACTGTTTGTATGAGTGTTTGTGCCACAATGCAGCTGCGCGAGCACTGTAGCTCGAAATAATATACATCCAATCGTCTAAAATCGCTTAAATGTCCAAACTGGCAAACCTTAAAACAAATACAACAGATAAAGTTAAGTGAAGAGGCAAGGCTCACTGCTCGCACACCATCACTATGTGTTGAACCGGTGTTCACCTCCATGTTGCTTTTATGCCACTGACTGGATGGGGCAGAGTGAGTCATGGGGCAGCGTGAGTCATGGGGCAGCGTGAGTCATGGGGCTACACGCGCGGTAGTATGTTTTTAAGGGGGAAGTATTAACAGGATTAAAAAAACAAAATAACCGACCTGGGAAAATTACGTCGGTTAGAGGTTCTGAATTTCGGTTTCGATTACTTTTCGATTAATCGTCCAGCCCTAGTTATATTTCACCCAAAAATTATCTGGTTACAGATCTGTGTAGTTTCATTGTGTTTTGCTTTTGTTTCGTATATATAGTATACATATATAGGTCAGGTCATGATTTTTTTAAAGGAATTAAAGTGATAGTTCACCCAAAAATGAAGATTTTGTCATCATTTAATCACCCTCAAGTTGTTCCAAACCTGTATGAGCTTCTTTCTTCTGTTGAACACAAAAGAAAATATTTTAAAGAATGTTGATAACCAGACAGTTGATGGTCGCCACTGATTTCCATAGTATTTTTTTTTCTACTATGGAAGTCGATGGCTATTGTCAACTGTTTGATTAACAACATCCTTTCAAATATCTTCTTTTGTGTTCAACAGAATAAAGAAGCTCATACAGGTTTGGAACAACTTGACGGTGAGTAAGTGATGACAAACTCTTCATTTTTGGGTGAACTATCACTTTAATTCCTTTAAAAAATCATGACCTGACCTATATGTATACATATACCTATATATACGAAACAAAAGCAAAACACAATGAAACTACACAGACTTGTAACACCATTTTCCTGTATTTTTCAATTTTTTTAAAAAGTTGACATTTTTCAAGCTGTCATGAATTTTTCATATTGTATTGTACACTTTATTAAATTTGCTGTGCACTGCCATGCAAGCTATATAAGTCACCCTTGTAGTACCTCATGGGAAATTGATCTGAAACATATGTGTTTAAGGGTTTAAATTATTGCAGCATACCACCTGCATTCCTTGCTGAGGTCAGACTCAGAATTGTAGTCCCAGGTGACTACAACATTAATGTTCTGTAGACTCAGCGGTCATTTTAACGATCTCTGCATTTTATTTTGCAGCTTTGCTCAATGTATGTACACACCTCAACACAAGAGGCATGAATGATGTGTTGCCATTAGGATCCGCTCACTCTGTCAATACAGAAAGTCACGCCATGTCTCCAATTAGGACGGCTCAGCAATATAAGTGAATAAATGAGTGCAACTCATCGATGTTTATGATCTCCATATAGCTCAGTGGAGTTTGTTAAAGGGATAATTAATCAAAAATGAACACTCTGTCATCATTTACTTCAAACCCATATGACTTTCTTCTGTGGAACGCAAAAATAGCCATTTTGTAAAAAGTACTATTTGTTTCTCCACACTGTGAAAACGAACAGTGAAATTAATTAAATGAAATTAGTTCGTTTCACTTATATAATAATGAAAGTTCATTGTACTTGATAGAAAAAAGTTGTGTGAACTCAAAATTTGATTGTAGTAAGCTGAACTTATTATGATTGAGTTGCAGCAGTTTTCTAATCCCCAGCATGCTTTGCGTCAGACTGTGTAAGGAAAATAAATGTTGAAATTAAGTGTTATTTTGTGTGTTTTTGTACAAGATTAACATAGGGAGATGTAAGTTAGTGTTTAATGCTGTGGTTAGGTTGAGGATGGACTGCAAAACTTTTAAGACCATTTATACTGTATGTTGTTTGACTATATACTTGTCCCCTACTTGTCACAAAAATGTTTAAGTTCTATTAACTTTAAAAAAATTTGTTAATTTACTTAAATGTTTTGAGGTAAAATGTTTCCTCAAATTTTTTGAGTGCTCTGAACTTGAGTTTTACAGTGCATGCAATTACACAGAATGGGGAATGGAGCTCCAAAAATGCTAAGGCAACATAAACATATAAAACTGGCCAGTATGATCTTCACAAGCCATCTGTATCCATACAAAATGTGTGTAAACAGGCTGAAATTTATATCTTTATTCAGTGATAATTAACCATTGCAGCAAGATCATTAAAGTCGGCATGAAACAGAAGTTGTGATAATCTTTTTTCTCTATTGTGACATATATGTGACCCGTGCTGGCAAAATGAGTCGAAATGTGCACGGCTACTTGGAGCTCAAGGCAAAACAAGTCAAAAATGTTGATTTTGGTCAAATTTGAGGTTTTCACAAAAATGAGTTCATTAAACCCTCACCTAGCGATCCAAATGCTTCAAATAGCAATTAAACATCTAAAAGTATATTTATTTTTATGTTTCCTGAGAGGAGTACCTTTCTGGAGTACCATGAGTCTGAACCAATCAAAATGTGATTTACAAACTCATACTGATCTTATTCGCGCTGACTAACAGATCCAAAGCGTGCACAAAGACGCCTCAGACAGCGCGCTATATATACACATATAAACAGAGTTACAGTACTTCAAAATATTAAAGTAAAATATTGAGAAAAAAGTTNTAATGTTAATCAAACAATTGTGGTATCATGGAAAAAAAATGTGGTGGTATTACCAGGGATTTTAAGGTATGCTTGCTAGGTGATTTTGTTTTGGAACCTTCAGAAAACTATAACTCGATTTTTCTCAAAATTGACTTTGCTGACTCTATCGACTTCAAATAGGTGTATTTCAGTCATTTTTTTGTCGGATTCCAACAAATCATGCATCATTTTGAAGGTTTTTTAAATAAAGGTTGTGAAATAACAATAACTCATTTTTTCATTTTTGCTCATTGCGACTCATTTTGCCAGCACAGGTCACATATCATAGTGAAACAATGTGAAAAGATGTAGGGCGGGACTTTATTTTGTCCATCGGAACATTGGATTGTCCATTGGATTGTTGTAGTTTGCTCTTGCTGTGATCTCATGTGAGTGACAGGTTGTCCTGCTCTCTCACCAGTAAACACTTCATCAGAGAAGAGAAGAGAAGAGATGTTGCTGCAGGAGGGTGGGGAAGTTATTTTGATTCAAGATTACAAGGNTATAATGATGTGCACCAATAAATCATTTATAATAAATAAAAAAAAAGAATTGTCCATTTTGATTTCATGTTGACTTTAAAACACTGAATCAAGAACTGGATTCGTCCAATTTATGAATAAATCAGACTGCTTTGTGAACCAGATCAAGTGATTCATTACAAAAAGATACTCACAAATCATGCATTGTTACTTCTTTAATGTATGCAGTTTTTGTCTGAACTATTCTTTTAACGCTCTCCTTCATATTCAGCCTGAGATTTCTGGTAATGAGGCTGAACAGGCCTGGCATACAATATGATAGCCTTTCTTTTTCATAACAGTGTTGTTGGTAGTTTCATATCCATAATAAATGATCGCATGCCAAGAGGCCAGGGTTCTTGTTTGGGAATCTGCTCCACTAGCTGATCTCAGAGAGTGATTAAGTGCACAAAAGTGAAGTATAAAACTACATCACTGTAAAATGAGGAGAAAAGACTTCACAGAGAAAACGTTTACAGTTTTTCCCCGGTACATCCCACTAAATTTAGGGAGAGGTGTCTCTTTGTGTAGGAGAAACTAGCAGAAGTCTCAAACAAAGTGTAGAGGAAACCCATGCTGAAAGGGTGCTATCCACTAAAGTGCAGGGAGAAAGCAGCATGCTGGGAATCTCATTAAAATATTGATGAAGTCTGTGAAAGCTTGTTTGATGTCTGCATATACTGTATGGGAAACCCGGGGCTTTCTGCACTTCTTCAGTCTGTACAGATTGCAACTTGGCTTTGTTTCTGAGGCTCTTTGTGTCATAGTGTCTGGACTGACATGAAGTAGAATCTGAACTGAAAAAAGTCACATTTGAACTGAATCAAATGTCCTTGCACTTCTGACATCTTTTCATTAGCTCATGAATCTTTTTTTTTTTTTTTTTCATTCAGACGGAGGTAGTAAGACAGAGTGTGTGGATGGAGGAGTTGACTCAGTGATTGAGAGTGTGGATGGATGTTTGTTCTGGGAGGAGTAACCAGCTGTCCTGTTAAGGAGGGATCAGACAGTCAAGAGCGTCATTACACTTGCGTCATTGTTCATCACTTGCACTCACACGCACAGTTGAATTCTCAGTCACTCCAGCCCATGTAATTACTCCTAGCAGATGTAGCCAAGATGTCCTCGCTGCAGCCTGTATCGCAGTGACGTACTGGTTTAAATCCAATACATAGTGATCACTGGTCAGGTGATTTTTTTCCAAAACCAGGTTAAGTTTAGGGTATAGGGTAGGTTTAGGGGTTAGTAGCATCATGTAGGCAACCCTGCAAACATGCCCCTGCGGGGCCCATGCTGGTTTTTTGCGGGCACAGTGGGCTAGGGCCAGCCCACACCAAACCTAAACAGGCCCAGTGCGGGCTTGCCCAGGCGAGGCCCACAGCTTTGGGCTCACTGCGGGCTCTCTGTGAGCAGTCCACACTAGAGAACTGCCCACATTAAGCCCATGATGGCCCAGTGTGGGCCAGCCCATTCGGGCCCAGAGCGACTTTTGTACCTTTGGGTCCATGCTGGTTTTGTGTAGCAGCCCACTCTTGTTTCCCATGCTCTGTTTGCCTTTTTAAACAGTATTTTCTGTTTTCTTAAATTACATACAAATGTATGTAAAATTACAAAAATAATCTGTAATTATTACAATAACAAAACAGTTAGATGACAAAACGGTCAAATGACTGGCAGTAAAGTAAAATCTCCTTATTTAAATATGCTAAAAACACTGTCACATGACCAGCAGCAACAGAACATTAAACGCTAACAGATCTGTCTAGATCTCAGCCTCTTTATTTATTACAATCCAGTTTGACAATTTTTTTCATACAAAACTTTTAGATGTTGATGTTTTATTGAAAATAGTAAATTTTGAAGTCATCGTTATGGAGGTGAGCGTTTGCTTTAGTTGGGCTCTTGACCCTTGACTTTTCAGCATCAGTTGTTCTCTGGTTGCTATAACTGTGTGTTTCTGAAGCACATTTGTTTTAGCAAAAATTGCAAGAGAAATTCTGGTTAGATTAAGTTGATTACTTATTGGTGATTCAATCATCATGTAGTGGTCAAAATCAAAGAGATTTACATTTTACTGAGTATGATTTAGGGAATGTTCGAGTGGCAGATGCAGATGCCTTTTTTTCAAAGATCATTAACCCTTATTTTCATTAATTGTAAATGTGTGGCACCCTGTGCTGCCAGATTTGTTGTTGTAGATTAATAGTGTGGGTCCTGTGTGGGCCCAGTGAGGGATACCCGTGCAGGGCCAGCACTAAGGTGCCAATGTTTTGCCAATGAGCAAATTCTCAGGGGCCCTGCGCTGGCAGCCTGCTGGGGGCCCTTACGCTAACCCTAAGTGGGCCCGTAAAGGGCCAGTTCAGGCCTGTTTGCAGGGAATCAGCACTGTGATTGATGTCAATAATGAAATCTTCTGAATCAAATGCGGGGTGGAGTTTTCACTGAACTGGTTACGGGGGTGGAATCATGCATCCACTGTACTGGATTTAATCCAGCATGTCATCGCACTACAGGCTGCAGCGAGGACAGTCTTGATGTAGCAGATATATAAGCCATTTGTGTATACTAAGTGTGTTAGATGAGGAAGACATTCAAAATGTGCAGTGGTGATGTGACATGTAGGTGTGGGGGTCCCATGTAGGACAGTGGCATAGTGGCAATGACAGTTACCAAAGTTTTGTTTCAGTATGCCAAAGGGTACTGAATATACCATTTGGCATGGTGAGAATGTATTTTATTTTATTTTATTATAAAATATAATAACATTTATAGTCTTCTATAGTTATATAGTACACACACACATACAGCTCTGGAAAAAATTAAGAGACCACTTAACATTGATTTCTGAACTTGGAGTGGTCTCTTAATTTTTTCCAGAGCTGTTTATATATATATATTCTCCTTTCTTTTTTTTTTACTTTTTTCAATGTTTAATTTTATATATATATCAATTAAATATTTTCTTAACAAAGTTGTGTTATTCAGACTTCATCCAGTTTTGTATGTTTTAAAAAAAAAAATTCTTGGTTATGTGAACATTCCTTTTTATCATTTCGCAAACATTATGCAAACATCACTTTTGGATGTTATCTGAACATTCAGAAACAAATGTAGCATAAAAAGACAAATGTCCAACTGATAAGTTTCATAAATGTTTTTGAGCTAACTTTTAAAAATATTATTAAAGACCAGATAAATCTGAACAAATGTTTTATTAACATTTATTTAACATTACTGAAAGAACGTTTGTTCAGAACTTTTCAGAGAACCTTGCCAGAACGTAAGCTAAAGTTCTGAGAATGTTCCCTGTTAGCTAGGATGGGACAATAAAAATTGAAAATATATAATTGCAGACAACCCAGGATAGTAGTGAAGAAAATGGCAGTTGTTGTGTCCCTGTGGTCTGTAGTTACAAGATGTGCGTGGATCAACATTAATGGCTATGACATTTTATAAACTGGCATCCTGGCATTCAGTACCCTGTCAGTGAAGGTCACCCAAATGCCAGACACGAGTTGGGCACTTGCTCTCTCTCTCTCTACTGCTAATCACTACTGTCGCCACTGCCACCTGCTTGTCGCATTTGCCTGTCCGAATGGACCTAATCTTCCAAAACCAGAAGACAGATTCAATGAAGCAAAAGATATGATAACAGCTGTGGAGATGAGAGTACAAATAACATTTTGGATTTGTGTTGAAAACATCATGTAAACATTTAAACAAAATGATGATTTTAAGTCAGTTTATTCATTTGGCAGAGACAGGAATGAATCTATTGAGCTATGTTATCAATATAAAGTTGTATTTGCCTTAAGATGTATAAATATGTACTATTTTGTGTTCAATTGTTTGTTATTCCTGTAGATGATATTTCTAGTTCTCAAGGTCACGCATTCATAAAGTTCATTAAAATAATGATCAATAATGATTCAGAAAGTTGCTCATATGCGCCTTTCTGATTCATTATAATGAAAAGCTAATAATTAAAACATAAAAAATATCAATTAAAATAAATAAATAATTGTAAAAAATTTGTAAAACATAATTAAATCATTTTTTTTTTTTACCTGAATGTCATGTGATCATTAACTGACATCAGAGAACTGTGAACAGTCAAATGTGTTGTTAAATTATTAAATAAAATCAAGGGATAATTCAAGTAAATATTTTAGCCAAACACATTAAGCTGTGGTGGGGTTTGAATGTGGTCTGCATCATATGATCATATTCTTCTTTTGCTTATAATTTCCTGTACACTGCGTAAAATGGTGAAAAACTGTCTGTGGCCCTTATATTTTTACAGGTTGGAATGTTGGAGGATAGACAGAGAAAAACAGATAGAGAGAGAGAGAAAGAAGGACAGAGAGGAAGTGAGAGAAAAGGGGGCTTGTTGAGAAGGGGGTATCGTGTGACGCTAAACAAGCTGTTAAATATCAGTCTCGCCTGCCAAGGAGCTTTCAGACAGATCTGGCATGTGTGACGGCAGGATTGCGCTTGCCAAGAGGACACAGACCTAACTCACCTATTCATGCAGACCTATATAAAGTGTCTGAACTTGTGCCAGAGTCTTGAAATCATCTTGAAAGCTCAGGAAATCTTCAGCGAACCAAACACTCTTTTTATACACCTTTGTCCTCAGACACACTGGCCAAGATAAGAATTAAAACCCCTGACCTTGTGTTTGCTGGCAGCCAAAATGTGTAAATCCCTGTGCAAAAGAGATGCACTAGTGCAACACAACTACTGGGTTGTATTTCAACACTCAACAAGAGCCAAACTAAGTGTCATTTATTTTGAGGAAGGTGGTGTCTGTTTCAACAGTTTGTTTCAGATTTCACTCAAGACTGTCTTGTACTGTAAGATTTGAAAAAGTCTCAAGAAATGGGCGTGTAAAGCTGTGGAAAAGTAGGAGTGTAGAGGGTGGGAAGTGAAGAGACAACAACCAATAAAACTCAGACCTACAACACACTCATTTTACAGATGCTGAAAAGTCAAATATTAAAACATGAGCGGAGAAAAAAACAAATGTCAGTTTGCACATTTTTCATTTGAAGAAGTCATGATGAAATATGTGCGCATACACGGTGCTGGTTCATGTTTGGAGCAGGAGAGTACGTGAAATATGTACATAAAAAACTTGAAACCAGCTTGCTTCGGTCTGGATATAAACTGTGATCCGTGTTGCGAGTGTTGTTAAACTCATCGGATCGAAATAGCTCCGAAAAATGAAAAAATAACCACTTTCCGTGAATAATAAACATAAGGAGTGCTGTTGTTTTCATTGTTGCTTTCATGTTAACATCTCAAAAAATGTGTTTTATAGTTTAAACAAGATATTCTAATTTCAGATTGCTCTGTTTTTGTATTTACATTCAGTGTGCGGTTGTGACCTGGCCCAAGGTGGTTTCTTCATGAAGAATGGGGAGTATCTATGCACACTGGACTACCAGAGGCTTCACGGCACTCGCTGTAATGGCTGTGGAGACTTTGTTGAAGGAGAGGTGGTCACTGCTCTCGGGAAGACCTACCACCCCACATGTTTTGTGTGCACTGTTTGCAAGTAAGAGTTACCCAAAAGCAGGCCCATTTTATCTGTGTTAAAACATGTAGCATTTAACTTTGTGTATGTTTTTGTGGAATTATTATTTTTTATTTTTATTTAGCTATACTAGGCAACTTGCCAACTCAAGTTAGCTTGCAGTCAATAAAATATTGTATTTTTTTAAAGATATATTTGAAAATATTTTATTTAATAAATAAACATTTGATTTAATTATTTAATATATTTTAAAATGCAATTTATTCCTGTAACCGCAAAGTTGAATTTTCAGCAGCCATTACTATTTAGTGTCACTTGATCCAGTTTTGAAAACAGTTAATATTTTTTTTGAAACCATGAATCTTTTTTGGGGGGGGATTTTTAGATGAAGAGAAAGTTCAAATGAACAGCATTTATTTAAAGTAGAAATCTTTTTTTACATTATAAATGTGTTCACTTTTACTTTTGATCAACTGAATGATTCTTTGCTGAATAAAAGTATTAATTTCTTTAAACAAAAAATCCTACTGACCCTAAACTTTTGAATTATTGTGTATATGGCTAAACATCTTTGCATCTTATATTGCCAGACGGCCGTTTCCCGCTGGTGATCGAGTCACATTTAATGGAAAAGACTGTCTCTGCCAGCGATGTGTCCAGCCAACTTCCCCAACTCCCAAAGACATCAGCGCCTCTAGTAGTGAGTTTGCTCTCCCACACGTGTGTTTGTGCTTAATGGTTATGTTTTAGTGTCCTACTCAGATTTCATCTTGCCACAATCATCCCCCTTTTATAGATGCGTTAGATTGTGTAGTGTTTGCATGTGTTGACAGGTCTTATACCACTCAGGATTCAAGGTCACTGCTAGCTGAAAGCTCACTGTCTCTCCATCCCACCACAAGCTATATGCTTTGGGATTTTCAGCATCTAAATTCACTATTTGGAATTAGTGTTGTCCAAAGTACTAACTTTGGTACCAAGTCGGTACTGAAATTTAAAAAATGTGACAATACCAGCATTTCCCCCAACCATTTTGAGCACTGTTGAGCGGATTCTTAAACACCTCTGATTGGCCATTGTGTTCACACGCTCAACAAATATGTCTGTGATTGGCTACAATGATCAACACTTCAAAAACATGTTGTAAATAGACATCTTTGACGCTCTTCACCGAGCATTGATCATTGTAGCCAATCACAGACATATCTGTTGAGCATGTGAACACAATGGCCAATCAGAGGTGTTTAAGAATCCACTCAATAGCGCTCAAAATGCAAGGGGAAAAAGTTGCTATCGTCACATTTTTAAAATAGACTTGGTACCAAAGTCCGTACTTTTGACTTTCCAAATAACACTATTTGGAATATCAGGAACTCTTCAGTGAATCATTTAGGAAAAACTGAAGTCTGGATTCTCAAAGTAACAGAAATAGTGGCAGATCTTTTGTTTTGAAAAATGGATTATTGCGAAGAAAAAAAATGTAAGGCTTGGTTCGATCCATCGGTTGTTGATTGGATGAAGGCAGATCTGAATGGGAGCTTGCAGTCCATTGTAAGAAAGGGGCGGGGTTTATGTTAATGAAATGAGAGAAGTCTGGCTTTTTGTTATATTTTCATTAAAGTAATGATGTCAAAACAAATTTTAAAAAATGAAACATGCATGGATCAATTTACACAATCAGTTCTAGTACAAAAATGATATGGTGATTTATCAGAAAATAAATAGGGACTTTATCACAGTAATCAAATAAAATGTGTTTTCCAATGAATCCATTGAAAAATAAAGTAGGATACATAGTTATTCTACAATTTTAACATTACAATTTTCAACATTACAATCAAGATCTGATGCTTCAAATGGCATAAAAAACAGAATACATAAGAAACTGTAAAGCAACGGCTTGGCAACCAGCACAAACAACCTGGCAAGTTAGTAGTAATGTTCTATAGATCTTATGCACCAGAGAAACATAGAATATTGTGTTTGAACTTGCGTTTTTGCGGTCGCGCTGTATATTTATATTGCTGTCGAAGAGTAGTTGGCTGGTGAAGTGGATTTACTTATTGTAGAGTTAACAAAAGTTATCATGGGCATTGTAATGTTTGAAGCGGATGCCATAACAAATGTCAGTAGACCGGGAAGTTTTTAAAATGAGCGGTTCATTCATTTCTGTAAGATCTTACCTTCATTCTGTGAAAATACAAACCTTAAGACAGAACACAATGAGTGAAGCCCTGAAAGGGGGAGGGGCTACATAAGGTCTATAATCCAATCAAAATACATTGGAAACCACATAGCAACACCCTAACAGCCAAAACAAATATATGTGTGCTGTACATTATCAACCATATAGGAATGCCCTGGCAACCATCCACAGCACCCTAGCACTATGATGGCTTTTACACAGCCAAATATTTATTCTGAGATAGCATTTTAAAAAGATTCCCTGCTTCTTTTCAAACTCTTCTAGGGTTACATGAGTTGACTGGAGACCAATTCCTGTGCTGTCAACCAGGGAAAAGCTGATCTCCTTATAAACGTTTCTGTCTTTGATTTCTCTCACTCTTTTATCTCACTTAGAGGAAGCTCTTCATCCTCTTCCGGTAGATTAGGGGTCCTCTTGGCGTAATTTAAGCTCCGGGGCCCCAGGAGCCAAGCAGACAGGCACAGAGAATGAGAGAGGCTCAGAGCCAATGAAAAACTCAGAGCGCTGCTGTGCCTACTGGTTGTCCAATTCTCTCTCACTTGCATTCTCCGGTCTTCCGCTTCCTGACACATTCTAGACTGATTGATCCTGACAGGTCTGACAGAATGTGCTGATTTCCTGAGGCTCGGGGTTTCCTTATTATAGTAAATGGCTCTAGTTATTAGAATCAAATTGTCATAATGCAGGGAATCGTTGTTATTACATAACAACATCAGGTGATGGACAATTACAAGAGCAATTTAGCAATGAATAGCTGCTGTGTTGCGGAGGAGCGAATTAATGTAATTGTAAGCATTGCATCACAGGATTGGGTTGATTGAGAAAACAATCGTGTAGACTTTTTTGCTTCAGTGGACAAAAGGGTGCAGGGTGCCGTTCAAAAGTTTGAGATGTAATACTTTTATTCAAGGACACATTAATTTGATCAGAAGTGACAGTAAATAAAGACAAAATGTTACAAAAGATTTAAGCAGCCATTATTCTAGTCTTCAGTGTCACATGATCTTTCCAAAATCATTCTAATATGCTGATTTGATGCTCAATAAGCAATTGTTATTATTATATACTGTGATATTCTGGAGTGAAAACAGACCCTTCGTATTTTGTGTGATGTACAATAAACTTCATAAAAATCATCAGTAAAGTTTTGGCCATCATTCAGATGGGGTCCGCTACAACAGGCTTGTACTAATAGTGGAGATAAAAGCAAGTTGACAACATAAGTTACAACTGTAATTAAACTAAACTATACCTGTTCTGTCTCCATGCAGCATTCTTTGGCTCTGTAGGCATCATTGTCTGACTCCGGTTTGAACTGAACACAACTAGTTTCTGACATTATCAGTGAGCGAGATTGTCCTGTTTTGTTGTTGCGGGTTGAGCACGAAGTCTTGAAGCTCCGCCCTCTTCTCGAAAGGGGGCTGGGAGCACCAGCTCATTTGCATTTAAAGGCACAAAAACAAAGCCGGCGCGTTTTCACCCCAAAAAAGTATCAATTTTAACATACTATAAAAAATGATCCGTGGGTATTTTGAGCTAAAACTTCACATACACACTCTGGGGACATCAAATACTTATTTTACATCTTGTAAAAAGGGGCATCTGATGTCCCCTTTTAAGATAGGCCTATTAATCAGATAACAGTTTAAGTCATAATCATGCTTTTGATTTGTTTTATTCACATTCTCATGATCTGCCCATGTGTCCATGCACTACCTCTTTCTGTCTATCATTTCTGTTCTCCTCTCACTCTCTCTCAGTTATCTTACTCTTCTATCCCTATATGTACAAGCATCTGTACATACACACAAAAGAACATAAAGAGCGCTACTGAATATCTCTTTGTGCCACGCTCGGCTGATGAAAGTCTTTAGCCAAGATAAGTGTTTTGTTTTTTGGAAGATGCTGTTTGTTCAGGCAATGGTGGTGCAGCTTTGGCAAACCCCACAAAGCTTTTACCGCATGACACTTTTAAAAACCTGCTCTGAGAGTTCAATAAACCTCATGACAGGTGGATTGAACACAGGTCTCTTTGAAACTTTCCCTTCTTCTCTTTCTCTACACACATATTCTTGCACACATTCTCTGTCTGCGGGTCTTTAGCACACAGAGTGCAAGCAGAGGTTGAGATGGCTTAAATGATGCATTAGAGCCCTAGATGCAGTGCATTGTATACTCTCCTCACTGTCAATGGTTGCCATTGTGCCTCGAGCAACATCAGCAGCGTCTGGGAGCTCCCTGCCCCTCCAGATCCTGCTTTTTAAAAAAGCTTTTGGGATTTCAGCCAAGGAACATAAATAGAAGATGACAACCCTAAGCTATTTTTATCCCTCAACCTTTTACACACGTTACACACATGTATTTACTAAATTCCCTCACATTCCTCCTGGAGGAAGCTCCAACATGTGGAGGGAGGATGCTCGGCTTTTAGAAATGGTGCTTGTTGTCCCTTACTCTATGAGTCATGCAATATAATGGTGATTTACCATTGATCCCTGCATGAATTTTATGGACATTCTTTGCTTGAAATCACTTCTGAAAGCCTGAATAATCAGTGCTGTATGTTGTACCAACAGGCCTCTAAAGGAGAGTTTTTTGGTTAACACTGACATCTAGTGGAGAGAGAATTGTTTGTGGACACCTAAGTGACCCCAAAAAGTATTTTAAAATAAATGCATGCCATATTTCATCTGAATATGCCTGCTTTTGTACTGTGTATCATTGTCGTCACTAACTAAAACTATAAAAATCGATTTTGATTATTGAATTTGTTGAAATAAAATATGAATATTAGATGAAAACTTAAACTTAAAAAACATGCAGGGACTGAGAAGAGTGCGCTGTCATTATACAGTATGAGAGCGGCCTCTAGAGGCGAAATAAAAACTATCACTGATGCCTCCAAGAGTTTGTTTTGACACATGACGTCAGAGAGGAAACTTCAAAAACTGATTTAAAACGGACAACAAAACGGTATGTTATACAGTGTACACTACAGTACATGTTTTCATATCATTATAATTAGTTTGTTGACTAGATGCTGCATTAGTGGTTGTAAACATATGTTTGTCGTTGAGGCTGAGAGGATGCTAACATTAGTACCTCAAGAGGTTAAAACAATGTGACAAAAACACAAACTCTTTAATGTCACGATTGTTACCGTTCACTTGCATTAAATATATCCATTTGTTCGCTGTTATGCATTCGTTATCCAGCGAAGTTGCATATTTAAACTGTATCCTCATCATGCAGCGACAGAAACATAACAAATCAGAAATGTATTCGATTTCAGTTATTTTTTTTATCGGCACTGTAACACATATTTTGATTAGATAATCAAGTATTCTAAAATAGAGGCAAATAATGTGTGAAAGTATACATATAAAAGACTTACGCTATGCCTTTGTGTGTAAAGATGATTTTTAAGCATAACTGGATTTATATGAAATGGTAACACTACAATATTCCATTTGTATAAATAAGGTTTATAAAAGTATTGTTCATTTTTTATTTCAACATTTACATTTTAACATTTTAAAGTTGTCGCTTACATTAGTTATAATGCACTATGAATTAACATGAACGATCAATGTATAATTAATATATTAGTATTTTTTATATTTAAAAATTACAATGAACATTTAGCCATTTTTTTAATTCAAAGAAACAAAATGTAAGAGAGTTAAAATTGAACACAATCTTGCTGCTCAAACTGTATCGAACTATTTTTTATAATATTTTTTGCTCCTTTTGTATTTTACAATTACTTGTACTTTTACTTTCAATACTTAAGTACGTTTAATATAAAAAAAAATACTTTTCGTCCTTAAGTACAAAAAATATCACATACTTTACAACTTTTACTCAAGTAACATTCTAAACAGTGACTTTAACTTCTACCAAAGTCATTTTCTGGTAAGATATCTATAGTTTTACTCAAGTATGGTTTTCGAGTACTTTATACACCACTGTTCAAAGCTGATAAACTACAGTAAATCCGTTTGACTGTTTAAAAAAAACAAGCTCTTTAAAGGGATAGTTCACCCAAAAATGAAAATTCTGTCATCATTTACTCACCCTCAAGTTGTTCCAAACCTGTGTAAATTTCTTTGTTCTGCTGTACACAAAGGAAGATATTTGGAAGAATGTTTGTAACCAAGCAGATCTCGCCCCCCATTGGCTACCATAGTCGGAAAAAAAAAAACTATGGTAGTCAATGGGGGGCAAGATCTGCTTGGTTAAAGATAAGTTTACATCTCGCAATTCTGACTTTTTTAACGCTCAACTGCGACTTTATATCACACAATTCTGAGAAAAATGTCAAAATTGCTAGATAAAAAGTCGCAATTACCTTTTTTATTTTTATTCAGTGGCAAAAACAAGCTTCCATATCTTTCTCATCAACATGTCATGGAGTCTGTGAGTGTCATTTTCAGGCTGCTATTCAGAAGTCCGTGTGATAAGGGGGATCTGTGTGTGTTCTCTTACAGACTGTGCAGGATGTGGCAGGGATATAAAGAACGGCCAGGCTCTTCTGGCCTTGGACAGCCAGTGGCACCTCGGCTGCTTCAAGTGCAAGGCCTGTGGGAAAGTGCTGAGCGGGGAGTACATCAGCAAGTGAGCTATGCCTTAATTATTTTTTATCTCTCGCCATCTCGTGCCCCCCTCTATCTCTCTATAATTCCCCCTCTCTTATCTGTCCTCTTTTCTAATAGCATTCAATTTTTGCTCTTATCCTGGTTTCATTGAGGTGAAATAGAATACAGTAAAAGCATAAATCTCTCTTCTCTCTCTTCCTTTCTCTTTTAAGGGATGGTTCTCCATACTGCGAGAAAGACTACCAGATCCATTTTGGAGTGCAGTGCGAGGCCTGCCGTCAGTTTATCACAGGGAAAGTTTTGGAGGTGAGTATCGAGTATGCATATATTGACTGAGTGATATGGCATTATAAATGTGTTTGGCCAAAATGTAAGTTATCATGGACAATCCAATTTCATAATAATGTGTATAAAGCAGGAGAAATGTTGATTATAAATCTATATCTATTTAGACTTTACTTAGTACCAAGAAGTATTGACTAAAAAATAATTACATTTACTGTATAATTTAAAAAATTAACCTATCAATTTTTGTATGATTTGTTGACTGTTCATAGCCAGTAGAACATTTTTATTAGAGGTTGCTCTTTCATCGCTCAGGAAACTTAATGTAGATCTCATTTATGTTTTGAATATTAAATCAAAGATGCTTCTCATTCAATTCCTCAGGAGAAATATACTACCATTCATTTTTTCTCTCTCTTATGCTCACCAGAGCTGCATTTCTTTGATCAAAAATACAGTATAAACAGTAATATTGTGAAATAGTATCACAATTTTTCTATCTTGAATTGTGATTTTTTGTGATTTTGAATATAATTTAAAATACATACGACTCTAGTCTTCAGTGTCACATGATCCTTCAGAAATCATTCTAATATGCTAATTTGCTGCTTAATTTCTTATTATTATCAATGTTCAAAACAGTTGTGCTACTTAATGTTTGTAGAAACCATGATACATTTGGTACAACAAGTTGTTGACATACAGTAAGAGTATAGAGCTATAAAATGAATATGGATAGTTTAGATCAGGTAATCTGGCTTCTTTTGAGTTCATATTGAAATCTTGTTTTGTAGACTTTGGTACATTGGGAAATCTGAGCACAGTTTGAAACAGTTGAGATCGTAGTTGATTTTTCATATTTGAGGTAATAATGAGATCTCTATTGTGATTTTTCGTGCCTTACGGATATTAAAGATGGTGTCTTGTGCAGTTTTTTCCTCTTCAGTGTTTTATAGTCATGTCAGTGTTCCAGAATCTTACACTTCCGTTCCCACTAAACATCTGGATCCCCTAAAGAGAGGAGTCGTTAGTCTGACCCATGTCAATACACACACATCTCAACAATCAAGAACATAGCTGCACTTACATCATTGGGCCATTCATCAAACATTTTAGAACTGACACGGACCCACTGGGAATAGAGCAAAACAGCTCTGTTGGGTGGATTCCAAGGCCCCGCCCAGCTATTGTACACGGGACCGCCCCTTTGAGGCCGGGCCCCTCTGATAGGGTGGGAGAGGAGTGAGATAGAGAGGGTTGGGCCGGAGGCAAATTTAGGAAATTTCTCAAGAAAAGTCAGAGGGGAAACGTAAGGAACTGTAGGGGAATATAGGAGTACCCTTGTACAAGAGGGTGTAAGTGACAAAAGTGATTTTAACTGCAAGGTCGCAGGGCTGGGGTGCCACACGAGCAGCCTGCCAGAGGTAAACTTTCTAAACTGTTTCAGTGGAGATGGTTTGATATTTTCTCATTTTTTATGTCTTGATGTGTGTTCTGGTCAGTTTTAGGAGCTTCATGTAATACAAGCGTGTTAATGGTGTTTATCAACAGAGTGTATATACTTCAGAGCCTTTTTCTTTGCTGTTTGGGTGATCACAGTCAAGCTTTGTCATCCTGATTATACTGACCTGTCAACAGTCTATTAGTTATTGGTTCTCATACACAGTCTGTTTGCACTTATACACTCAAGTAGACTAGTTGTATTTATGGGGATCTGTGCAACCACAGATGGTGGAAAGGAAGTGCACTGGAATCTTATGCATGTGTGACCACAGGAGATCAAAACCAGCTCACCATCTATATAAATCCAAGCAGAGATTTGTAGAATCTCAGTGTAATGTTGAAAGCAACAGATGCCGCTGGTCTGCAGATGGCATCGCGTTTGTGCCAAGGAGGCCATTCAGATTTGATGAGGGACGAATAGTACTTATAAACATTGCTGGGGAACGCTGTTATTTTAGCTTTGGTTATGACTAGAATCAAGACTTTGCAGTTAGCAGTTTGTTTTCTGTGTACTATTAAACACTGGGAACAGACACATGCTATTTTGTTAGACAGTCTTATTTTAGCAAGATTACTCTGAGCTGTCAGCTTCTATATGTCAACCGTGGATAAGTTATTTAACTGCAATGAAGTTTCACTCTCATTAAACCTCACCAATAAGTGTCTAATGACTATCCAGAAATGACAAGTCTGCCGCACCAGCTGGCCCTGCGTTATCTCACCACACACACACACACACACACACACACACACACACACACACACACATATCCAAAGTGTACCAGATGCCCAGAGGGAAATTGCACAGAGGTTGTTCTTTTGAGGTTCACAAGACCTAATAGAGTTCTCAGTTGTTCTTAATTTAAGTAACTTTGTCACAGATATTTTTTCTAAATTTTTTTTTTTTTTTTTTTAAAGAGAAAATAAAAATAGATGACAGAGTAGGACTACATAGTTATAACATGAATATAGATATCATAGCTCACATAATTTGGTTTCAATAGAATTTTATGTGGAGTTCAGACTTTTAAGTGCAGACTGTTCAAAAGTTTAGGGTCGTTATTTTTATTTTTATTTTTTCCAAAGAAGTTAATTTTTCTTACTTTTATTCAGCAAGGATGCATTGATCAAAATTTGATCAAAAGGTACAGTAAAGACAATCCGATTTCAAATAAAGGCCTTCTGTTTCATCTAAAAGCCTTTTTTTGAACTTTATATCCAATACAGAATCCTGAGAGAATCCAGCACAACTGATATCAACAGTGATAGTAATAAGAAATGTTTCTTGAGAAACAAATCAGGATATTATTATTGATCATGTGACACTGAAAACTAGAGTAATGATGCTGAAAATTCAGCTTTGCCATCACAGGAATAAATTACATTTTAAAATATACTTGAATAGAAAACAGTTATTTTAAATTGTAGTAAAATTTCTCCTGTATTTTTGATCATACAAATGCATTCTTGGTGAGCATAAGATACTTATTTCAAAAATATTTCAAAATCTTACCTGATCTCAAACTTTTGAAAGTTATTATAAGTATTAAATGAGCACAATTTATGATCTTTTCTGAACCTATATGGATACACATGAAATGGAATTATCTGGGAAACTCAAGTAAAAGTCTTCATTTGGTCTCCATTTAATCTCATTGCTGTCTAGGAAAAGTAATTGTTATGTTAAAGAATCTCATTTGTGTTTTTCTTTTTCTTTTGGATGTGTTCTCTCTCTTTTTTTGCGGTTTGTGACTGTTGGGTCTTTCTCAGAGAGTTTCGTTTTTCGGTTTGCTGTGATAGTGGCCAATATCTCAGCAAACAGCACCTTGTCAGATTCACTTGTCTGACTCTTTCCTCAGTGTGAAGGTTTGTAGAGTGGAGTGTTTTAGTTCAGCTGAGAGAGAACATATAAAAACAATACATACTGTGAGTCAGGCAACACAATACTGGGCTATGTTACTGACTACAGATGAAAATTACTCCTACTGGCATTCAGTCACACACGCTACACATGAAAGCAACCTTACTGAAAAGGCCAGCAAAAATGTCCATGCTGGACCATGCGGTGATCAACCTGGTCTACTCACTTGGCTTGGTCTGGTTTGATGAGTTTAGACCAATTTTGGGCTCATGTCGGTGCTAGAAGACCAGCTGGCTGACTAGCTAAACTAGCTGAACACCAGCTTAACAAGACTAGGAGACAGTTAGTCCATCTGAGCACCATTTTAGACAGACTTGGAAACCAACTAAGACCAGCAAATCACCTTAGAGCCGGTTCACACAGAATGCGTTTTTGCTGTTAAGAACATGAGACACAGGTTGGTGGAATGAAAAAAGTGCAAGGTCCGGAAAAGTTGAACTATTTTTAACTCGATCACTGCATTTTTAGAACGCAATGTCATGCGCGTGATGCTGCAAAAGACACGAGCGCAACAGTTAAAGATGTTCGTCTAGCACATGTTTACATTGAAAAACAAGGGAAAAGAAGTGCAGTGTAATAGAAAAACGTGTTCTGTGTAAACAGCCCCTTGAGCTGTTATTTATTTATTTATTTATTCATTTCAGTATGGTGCTTTTGATGTGCATGTTGTTTAGGCCTAAATTTAAGATTTATGTATTTGAATTGTATATAAAATTTCCATCCATTTGAATTACACAATTTTAACATAAACTAATAAACTTAATGCAATGTATGTTTTTCAGTCATGCATAAATGAAAGCGAAAGATTTCTGCTCTAAAATCAAGGCATAGCTTATTATTAACTATTTGCACCTATTTGATTTTATTTAAATAATCATATTTTCAAAATGCATTTATTCAAATAGCTTAGAATCAGCATAAATCTGTTCATTGTGAAAACCAGTTTTTTCAGTTAAAATTTGGCTAGCTGTGAAACAAACAATATTCAATTAGTTAAAATGTATGAGATACATAACAAATAGGATTTATTGATGATAAATATATATACCTGGTGTGTATTTTAAACGCATTCCGTTTATTAGTACTATTACTGAAGTCTTACCCAATTCTTATCCGTTTCATTTATGTATGACTGGCAAATATGCATCACATAATCCAAATGGAGGGAAATTTTATATGCAATTCAAATACATAAATATTACATTTAGATCTAAATATCTTTTGAGTCTTGCTGCTTAAGGTGGCAGTCGCACATCAACAACCAGCATCCAAAATAATAGTTATATATCCAAGCACTTTCTCTCTTTTCTTTCTCCCAGATTTTTTGTTTCCCCTTTGCATCCCCCAGTCGTTATTCCCCTTGCTGTTTCTCTCTGGCTCTGTCTTCAGTCCACACCCCTCCATCTGGGCTGAAGCAGAGGCGTGGACTGTTCTTGGCCCCAGAGTTTGGTGCTCTATGTTTTCTGTGTTTGCATCTTTTGATGCAATAGGAAATGACTGGCAGCCGTCTCTCTCAGACAGTGTGCTACTCAGAGAGGTTGAACATGTTGTCATTCTGGTTTGTTTACTGGAAAACTGTTGCATGGCCTTGTTGCCATGGCGAGGAGGCCCGGGAGCCGAGGGGTCACATCTGTGTGAAATCATGCGTTTCAGCTGCATTGCCTCATAGTTCAAGACAGCAGAGGACCATGGGATGTTTCCCCTGCAGAGGAGCCAAATGGGCGACTCCCTCTTTAGCGTGCAGAGCTCCAGCTGATAGAGGAACAACAAAACAAGTGAATTGTTTGCCTGTATGAGAAGCAAGATAAACAAAGCTTTAGGGTTTTTTTGGTGCAGTATAGCTCCTGTGAACATATTAATCAAATTTCAAAGAGGAATTAACAATTTCACTCATTCCTTTCCAAACCTTTTTGATTTTTCTTTTTTCAGTGAAACACAGAAGGAGATATTTTGAAGGATGTTCTGACAACACTTTGTTAAGCTTCAAAATGCATCGTAAAATGTTTTAGAAAGTAGTCCAGTGCTATATTCCAATTTGTCTGAAGCCAATAACTGTTTACACTAGGTGAAAATAGCGATAGATTTACACCATGTAAAAGTATCAGTTCTTTGCAATAAGAGGAAATAGTAATTTAATGCTATCTATACTTTATATTGGCAGATACTATTTGCACCTCAGTATTTTTGTACATTAACAGGATGCAATAATATCATAGTGTAAATGATTGTATTTATTAAAATTATTAAATGGATGCTGCCTTATTGGGAGAAAAAAACCCTCCCTACACCTTCCCCTAACCCTATCCAATAAACACTTTTAATATTATTAAACACTCGTTCGCTGTTTATTTCCACTTTTAGAACATTATTTTCATTTTTATTGAAAATATATGCGAGCTCGGCAAAAGGCGGATTCGAACCCACGTCAAAAGGCAGATCTGCAAGCCTTACTCGCTCCTGCTACGCCACTAAAAATGTTGATTGCCATGCGTCTTTTTTAATACTACAAGGGACGCTATTTGCACTTAGTGTAAATAGACACTCCGAATTTAATTTGTGATCATTTGGTCATGAGAAATGCAAGAATCAAGGACGTTTACTGTCAAAAAATCATCGATTTCCATTTATTTGTAGCCTCTTTTGTAGTTCATTTTAGAGCTTCTGAAGAGCGAAAATTAGCAGTAAGTGACAAAGTTTCAGTCTGTTTGTCATGCAAAGCCGTCATATTGACAAGACCTGGACAAGTATGGACCACTGTTTTGATTATGGTGGCACTGCTCATTCACTTTCATTATATGGAAAAGAGAGTTCAGAATATTCTTCTTTTGTGTTCCACAGAAGAAAGAAAGGTTTTAAATAACACGTGGAATCATGATTTATTTTTATGTATTTAATTTTTTTACTATGCTTGTACGAAGTAAAAACAATGAAGAAGGAGAGAAAATGTAACAAATAAAGAAATCAAAGTCTAAAAGTGTTGCCTCAAAAAAAGAGAATTTTGAGCAGGTTTTGAAGGAGAGAGAGATGTCAGAACTGCAGGGCTCATCAGCATTCCCAGAGCTAACTGAAAGCAGCAGAATGATGTAACAGTACTGCAGATGACTTACAGCTGTGCGCTACATAACCTAGAGTGATGACCTCACTCACACAAACACACACACAATCATATGTATATTATGTGGAATGTACTGGACCTTGAGCTGTGACTGCTATATACACTACACTACCATTCAAAAGTTTGGAGTTGGTAAGATTTTTTTTTATGTTTTCGAAAGATGTCTCCTGTGCTCACTGAGCCTGCATTTATTTGATCAAAAATACAGCAAAAACAGAAATATTGTGAAATATTATTAGTTTAATTTAATTAATTTTTTTTAAATGTACAGTAATTTATTCCTGTGACCAACAAAGTTTCAGCAGTCATTACAGTCTTCAGTGTCACATGATCCTCCAGAAATCATTCTAATATGCTGATTTGCTGCTCAAAAAACATTTCTTATTATTATCAATGTTGAAAACAGCTGCTTAATATTTTTGTGAAAAATTTAGAAAATTTAAAAGAACAACAAAATAAATATTTGTATTATATTATAAATGTCTTTACTGCAGTGTGATCAATTTAATGCATCCTTGCTGGATAAAAGTGTTAATTTCTTTGAAAAATCTTACTGACAGTAGTGTATATCTGAAACCCCTAAATCGTTGTCAGGGGCTCCATGTGGTCATGCCCAGTGATCAACTTTCGATTTTTCTGCTTGTGATTGAGAATGACCTTCCAGAAGTGAAAAGACTGACAGACTGCAGTGAACCTGCCAGCTCTCTGATATCAGCATTCCAGCTCATAGCTGTGGCTGACGGACCGTGTTGCCGTGGTTAGAGCACGTGCTTCTGAAATGTTGAGCAGGGTGATGCAGGTTCAAATCCTGTATGCAACATTACACAGCTGTCTAAAACTAAAATAAAATCTCTGTTTGCAAGCATGTGTATATGTGAATGCATATTTGTTGCTATTGTTCTCTTGACCTGGAAGCATCCGGAGGTCAGGAAGGTATTTTTGTGTGGCAGGGTAAGGTAATACGGGATAGTGTGCTGCAGACAGTGACTCTGCAGATCTTAACAGAGCTTCATTCATTGAGAACACACACACACACGCCTTCTTTTAGAATAAGTGAAGTGCAATGAAATGACTGCACACCTGTTTTGTCCCCCGCAGACTGTTCCGCTTTGCCACAGATGTTAAGGAACATGTATTTTAGTCTGTTTTGTGTCTCCCTGGAATGTTTTTTCTTGTGAAATCTGTTGACCTCTGAATGTTAACCTTTGCCCCTCACAGGCAGGAGATAAGCACTACCATCCAAGCTGTGCACGATGCAGCAGGTGCAATCAAATGTTCACGGAGGGAGAGGAGATGTACCTACAGGGTGAGCACAAAATTTTGGGCTACATTTAGTACAGAGGATTGAAGCTTTGCTGGAACTTTCCATCAAAATTCTACAAAATTATCCTTGAAACTAAATATCATATGAGGGGTTTTATTGTCTGTTCATTGTTTAATGCCATAATTTGGGACATGTCTAAATACAGCTGATTTTGAATAAAATACAATAAAATAGTTCTTGTATATTTATATTAATCATACATTAAGGAAAAAAAATGTATTTGATCATTTTTCTTACGTTAACTTTGGTAACAGGGTTGAAAGTCAAACTATAAACTATGTTTTATTTTCAGATCATTGTTCATGTCTAAATACAGCTTATTTTGTTATTTTATCAAAAAGTAAATAAAACAAAACAGTCATTATTGATAAATTTATATTTTCCATAAATTAAAGAAAAAATGTGTTTGATAATTTTTTTATTACGATAACTTTGGTAACAGGGTTGAAAGTCAAAATAAATATTAAATGAGATGTTTTATTATCTGTTCATTGTTCATGGGTATTGCAGTTTTTGTAACCCTTTTATCAGTCCAAATACAGCTGTTTTAATACAGTTGCCATAATTTGTGACTTGTCTAAATACAGCTGATTTTGTTATTTTAGCATAATAAAAAAATATATATAAAAATAGTTATTTATGTATTTATTTTCCAAAATAAATTAAGGGAAAAAAATATTTATTTGATATTTTTTCTTATGATAACTTTGGTAACGGTTGAAAGTCGAGCTAAGTTTATTTTTTGTTAATTGTTCATGGGGTTTGAAAGTTTTTGCACACACACACACACATATATATATATATTTCCCATAATTAGATGGGATATATATATATATTTCCCATAATTAGATGGGATAATAGTATTATTTCTCATAAATTAAGGAAAAATATTTGATCTTTTGATGACGTTTTTTAGCAGGGTTGACTGGTTGAGCTTCATGAATGAGGTCAACACTACAATAATTAAGAAAATGTGTTTTTGGAATGTTCAATTTAGTAATTTAATTCTGATATACCCCACCCACGTATTTTGTCTTGATTTCTATCTCCCAAAGGTTCTACAGTATGGCATCCAGACTGTAAGAACAACAGTAGAGTGGAAGAGAAGTACAGAGTGAGTATCTATCTATCTATCTATCTATCTATCTATCTATCTATCTAAACACTTACTGTCAGCCAGTCAGTCACTTAATCAGCCCTGTCTCTCTCTGGAAGAGAAAACTTTGCTGAGCTCCTCCCTCATATTGTTCCCAGAAACAACATCTACATCCCAAAAACAACAGTCTACGAAACCCTGGGAGATGTTTGAAATGCTCACATTCTTCAAAGCATGTTTCAAAACTTCCCCCAGTGACTCCAAAGTTAAAATTAAGTCTCAGGTGCTCTAGCTGAGAGAGTGTATGTGTGTGTTTGTCAGTGAGTATTTTGTCCATTCTGTTGTGATTCTCCTCCTTAGGCAGCTTGGCAACATCCTAAAGGAAAACCCAGTCCGTTTGATATCTTTTACCCCCAGTCTCAGATTCAGAGCCGGGGCCCAGGTGGCTCTCGACAGGGCCTGCGTCCCCTGGGCAGTCGTGAGGTTTGCAGTCTTCTGCTCTGCACTCCCTCCAAACTGCAATGCTTTCGGCTAACACAGCTTCCTCCAACAACCGTCATGCTTTACTCCGAAGCAAGACTGAACTGCTGTGTGTTTTATTAGCTTCATATTAGTTAACTTACTGTACACTACCAGTCAAAAGTTTGGAATAATTAAGATTTTTTAAAATGTTTTTAAAAGAAGTCTCTCATGCTTACAAAGGCTGTGTTTACTTAAACAAAAATATTTCACAATATTTCTCCTTTTACTGTATTTTTGATCAAATAAATGCAGCCTTGGTGAGCATAAGAGACTTTTTTCAAAAACAGTAAAAAAAAATATTCCAAATTCCTCAGCAAGAGTGAACCAGCTACACATACACAATAAGAATATGCTTGCTCTCTCCTCCTGCAAGTTTTAAGTTTATAATCCTCATGGAGATGTTATAATTTCACAAAAATAACCTTATATCCAACAAAACCTGAAATTAGGGTCTGCCCGCATGCATAGGATAGCAAGCAAGGCTGCGAGTAGATGACTATGGATGTAGTGCTTGAGTTAGATGACCGCTGGCTAAGGTGTATGATTCAAGTGTTTTGTTGAGTGTGATGTCATATCCTGCAATGCCTTTTCCTCCCTTCACAGCCCCTCCCACCCTCAGTAACCTCTCTCCACCAATCAGAAAGGCAGGTACTGTATTCTGCTTCTGGCAGCAGAGTGGGGGAACCCCTGAATGTGTTTTGCAGCTCTTGCATTTGCAGTCACCCACCAGCAGAGGGCTTTCCGTCCTCGCCAACTTCCCCATAACAGCCTGTGTGTGAATCATTGTGCTTTTCACTGCTGCAGGCATGAGGCTCAAGCCCTCCAGGGCTCCATTCACCATTAGAGGAATGACGGCTGTTTGACTCTTCATGCAGAACGGTCTCAGATATGAGCTCACCATGTAGCATAACTGGCCTCTCATACGGAATACTGTTCCTAAAGATTGTCCAATTCAGGTGTTTTTGGTGACATTTGACCAAGAGTCATATCTGAGGGATTGGCTGCACTGGCTGCACTGATTGTATGATATGAAACCGAATGCATCTTGGGAAGGCTTGCATAGGAGTATGAGGCAATATAAGTGCTGGAAATCCTGTGGTTTTCTAATTTTTGCTTAATGAAAGCTCAAGAATGTGCCTACTTCACCCCAAAGTAAAATTTTTGTCATCATTTACTCTCATCATTCATACCTTTAGAAACCTGTATGACTTTCCTTGTGTAAAAGAAGTGCACTTAATTGTTGAATGTGCACATGTAGTGTACTTTCAATATTTTTATAAAACTCTATATATAAACTTGCAGGTACTGTATAATATTAATTAAAAGGCCACATAAAGAGAGTACTTTCATTATTTTGTTTCTTAACAACACACTTATAAAAAGTACACTTTGTAATAATGTGAAATTAAAAGTTTAACATTTTAAATCAGGACTAAATTGCAATGTCATAATTTGTGTAATTAGAAATATTTTTAAATACATGACATAATTTAGATAGAAAATAACAATAGAAATTACATTGAATTATGTTTTAGTTTACTGTTAATGCCAGTCAGTACATTCAGAAGTACACTTTAACCATATTTTAAAGAAAATATAAGTAATTATGAAATTATATATAATAATGTGCTACTTAGGTGGGTGACAGCACTCTATAAAGTTAAATCTACATTTAAACTATAATACATTTTCATTTAATTGTGATTAACATGCAATTGAGTATCCAAAAACATTAAAACATTCAAATTACATTTATGTAGTCACAGGTTTCACATAGGTTTTTTCCTGTATGAAACAGAGATATTTAGCGGAATGTCCAAGCTGCACTTTTCAATGCAATGAAAGTGAAATATGACCAACAAGAACTAATTAAATTTCAGTATGTTCCTCACACAAAGCTGTTGTATGGCTTCAGAAGACTTGAAATAAACTTTGAAGTTACTTTACAATGCTTTTATGGTGCTCTTTTGGAGTTTAAAACCGCAGTCCCCATTCACTTCCATTGTAGAAAAAGAGCATTATGAACATTCTTCAGAACTTCTCCTTTTGTGTTCCGTGGAAAAAAGAAAGTTATACAGTTTTGAAATGACATGAGCGTGAGTAACTGATGAGAAAATGTTCATTTGTAGCTGAGCTACCCCTTTAAGCTTTCCACTGGCATCTATGAGTGTGTTTTGGAATATTTGTGTCTGTTATCTTCAGCTTATTGCTAATACAGAATTTCTTTCTCCCGCAGCCCACAAGGTCATCGTCTGAGAGTATCTGTTCGAGACCTGGCTCTAGCATACCTGGATCTCCAGGTCACACCATCTATGTGAGTCCCGCTCATCGGCGCCCCCAATCGTTTCCTGAGTCTGTCAGATCTTACCAATCAATCCACAACGGATTCTGATGCTGGTATACTTCAGGGTCAATGTAAAAAAAAAAAAAAAACTCCTGGACATGCAGGAAAAGCACAGGAGTTTCAACTTCTCTCCACTCTTTGCCTTCGCCTTGTATTTGACATCTGTAGCATCATTTTTGCATGTAAACGAATTTACATTAACACTGAAAGTCTGTTAAGCAAATGTTAAGTTGGTTAGCTTTTCACATACGCATGCCTCCAGCAACAGCGTTCATCTTTCCACAGTGTGTTCACCCCGTGTGATGACCTTTGTGAGAGCTTTGGATGACCTTTGAACTGTGCCCTGACCTCTTCCTCATCAACACCTTTTCTCCCTGTGTTTCTCCACCTATATGTCCCCTTCCCCTGTCCCTCATCCTCTCCTTCCTCCAGGCAAAAGTAGACAATGAGATTATTGATTACAAGGACCTAGCAGCCATTCCCAGAGTCAAGGCCATTTATGACATAGAGCGCCCAGACATGATATCCTATGAGTCTCTCCATTCCACCTCCTCCACCCTGGAAAGACAAGGAAGGCACAGCCCTGGAGAGGTAACCTGAATCGTAAACTTTTAGTGTCTTTCTGATTACCAAACGATGTGCTATTATGACCTAAAATGATAGATATAGCCACTATATGGCTGAGTAGACATGATGTCTCTGATTTATGTTTATATATATTTCTTCTCATATTTTTTGGACTAGGTTTGGCTTTCATAAAAATTAAACTCTAGCCATTTTACCTCAAATCAGACAGTGTACCTGTCTAAAAATGTGTGAACAGCCATTCTCTATACATTTAACATTCCTGTTCTTCAGTATGGTCTAGTCGGCCTTGCCCCGGCCCCCTGGTTGAGAGCCACTGGTCTAGTCTCCATTACCAAACCTGCACTTGGTTTTTGGCCACTTTAGCCTTCTGGCACAGACGCTACCAGACTACTCCTATATGAAAGACCCAATGCTCCATGTTTGTTATAATACCATCCCATCCCCAGGTCCCTACTTTGTCACAGTAACTATAATAGCTCTCTGACCCCATGATCCCATTAGTTTTCCAAAAAAAAAAAAAACACTATTGGTTTAGGCTCTCAGGCTGCAGACAGAGCAGATGTGAGCAATTGTGTGTTTTTGCTCATTTCTTTGTATGTGATCATGTACATCGCATGTATTCCTGTCAACATGTTAGCTATGTCTATGCATGAAAAGAATGTATGAGAGATGTTTTTTTTTATTCTCTGTGACTGCTCTTGGGTTCCCTTTGTCTATTAAACATTGCTCTTCTGTACCTGAAAACGCCTGTGCGCATTCTCTGTGTAGAGACAGCAGTGTCACAGCGCCCCCTGGTGACCATAATCAGATCTCAGGCAGTCTGCAGTGATGAAGATGCATGTTAAAGGAATATTCCTGTTTTTTTTTATCATTTGCATCTGTGGTTTATTACCACATACAGTAATTTAGACTTGTTTTTGATTGTGTATAAACAAACAGAAAATGCATTTACAGTCAAATATTTACAATGGAAGCCTATCAAGCAAGTGGGTCAGCATTTTTGTTAGCACTTACTTGAATCAAAAATTGCAATTTTTTTTTTTTGAACTTTAAAGTTTGAAGTTGTCTAAATCATCCTGCTGAGGTGGGACTACTTCTTTAGGTGCAGGAAATTATGGTTATGGACAGACCCAAATGTTGAAATGGTAGTGTTTTCCTAGCCCACTGACAAATATTTTATTCTTCTTTAAAATACAAAATGAGTATAAAAACGAACTTTTTGCTTCTCCAAGGCTACTTAATTTATCTTGTTTGAAGCATGTTTAGATATTTTCACTGGAAAACAAGACCCACATAGCAATTAAGCAAAAGTAGCTAGGTTTGCTTTTTTAGCTTTTCATGTAACGGAGGCCAGCTAGTGACAGCTGTGCAGGTAAACCTCACTCCCCTGATCGCTAGAGGCTGCAGTCATTAGCCTCCTCGGAAACGTTGGTTCGAATCCTGCACGGAGTGGGACGAGCAGATCTGGAGGGGTTACATTGGTGCCGTGACCCTGATGGGAGTGAGGTTTAGGGGGGTGAGTGCAACGGAGGCCAACTAGTGCGAGTAAACCTCACTCCCCTGATCTCAAGAGGTGCACTAGCGACTGATGCTAAAGCGTCCTTGTTAGCGTGCCCACCTCCCATGGCGGAGATGCCGGTTCGAGTCCTGCTCGGAGCGGGGCTAGTAGGACCGGAGGGGTTACATTCATGACATGAGTTTGATTTGACATGTAAAGCAGCTATAACTGCACAGAAAAGAAGCAAGCAATTATATCGTGCTAGTTTTATGCTAACACATCAAGTTATACTTTCAAAAAAGCATAGTTTATTTTCTTTCTAGTGCGACCCACTAGCTAGTAAGCCTTTCATTGTAAGTATATTACTGCACTGTAAAAAATTATTCTGATGATTTGTTTTCACAACATTTTTCTTTTGTCAAATCAACTTGGATAATTTATGTGGTTCAGATATAACATAATATTTTGCGTTTCTGTTGATTAAACCAATCGCCTTCATTGTATTAACTACATTTTTTAATTTCAATGAACTCAAAAATTTTAAGGCAACCAGGTAACTTGCTTTTTTAAGTTAAATCAACAATTCTTTTTTACAGTGTGTCAATAAAAATTATCTCAGGTAACAGGCAAGTTGAAAATGACCAAGAATATTCCTTTAATGCGTAACATTTTCTTGAGTCACTGACAAGTTTTTAGAGTAACCAAACTCAACCCTTTCCTCCCCTACAGCCTGTCAGAGCCTCAGGTAGCAGCCCTACCAGAGGCAGAGCCACAGTAAGTGTAAGCAGGATAGAAATAAGGCTGCTGACATAACCAATTAGTTTGTGGATTACCAACCCAAACTAATAAGAACACAACTAACATATTGATTCACAAAAACTAAACTAATTTAATAAGCATGAACATCTAATGCCTCTCACACCTATTTCGCTCATCTCACTGGCCATTGTCTGTACTCTGTCTCATTTGAAAAGCTGCTCTCTAAGTAAGTACATCATAGTCTCCAGAATCTGCTAGTGACAGTCACTTGAAGTGTGTACTCAAAAACCCAGTGGAAAACTGAAGAAGCTTCTAAATCTGCCATGGCAATGATGTAGATTCAGGCTCATTCTCAATTAACTGATCTGTGTAAAGTATCAATTAAGGCTTTATCATGACATTAGACAGCATCTAACATTCAAAACAGACACTGCAAGCGCTTCTGTGCGATTCCTTCATTACATTCATTTAATTTAAAACATCATGCAATGCATGTTGGGTCACAGAAAATGCAACTCTTTCCATGACGTATGACATAATACGTTATAGTGATTTTAATTCTGTGTCCACATTCCCAGACCCTGCCACAAGACCCCTCCTCACTGTCAGCAGAAACAGTAAGTTGTCAGTGACCTCCCTCTGAACCCTGACACAGTCAGGTTGTGAGCTGTGGCTGCATTTTTCTCTCTTCTAAATGTGCTTATGATGGAGATGGCACTAAAGTTCAGCTGTCCCTTGAGCACTGGAAGAAGAACTCTGTATAATGAATGGCTACAAAGAAGCAAGAGTGTGCTGCTGGAGTGTGTGCTCATGTTTGTCCTGTTTGTCTGTCTGTCTTTATCCTTGCTATAGCTGGGTGAATCTCACAAAGAAATGTCCCAAATAATATCTAAGAAATGACATATTGTTTAAAGAAAATTAAGCTTATATATATATATATATATATATATTGATTGATTGGGACACTTTTTCAAGTCTTCTTAATGGCAAAAAGTGTCCCAATCACTCTGAATTGAATTGACCCTATATATGGTTTATGAGGACACAAATGTATATAATGACATTAAAACATTAATGGTATTAAAACATAAATATGGTTTATATGGACACTTCCTGTGTCCTTATAAAACAAATGGCTTTAAAAACATTCTAAATGGTGTTTTTTGAAATTCAAAAAATGCCAAAAGTTGTGTTGGGTGTAGGTTTAGGAGTATGGATAGTGTAGGGGGATAGAATATACAGTTTGTACAGTATAAAAACGTCTATGAAGAGTCGTCGTGTGTGTGTCTGTGTGTGTGTGTTCAAAAGTTTGAGGTCGGTACGATTTTTTCTCAAAGAAATTAATATTAGATGCATTAAATTGATCAAAAATGACAGTAAAGACTTGTCGCGCTATTATAAAAAGTAAATATTTTTAAATGAATAAAGTTCTTTTGAACTTTCTATTCATCAAAGAATCTTAAATATTCCTTAAAAAAGAAATATTAAGCAGCACAACTGTTTTCAACATTGATGATAAAAATAAATGATTCTTAAGCACCAAATCAGCATATTAAAGGTGCAATATGTAATAATTTTGCAGTAAAATATCCAAAAACTACTTGGCCAGTGTTATATATTTTGTTCACTTGAGTACTTACAATATCCCAAATGTTTGCAACTATTTGTAAATCGTGAGAAAATTGCAATTTTAACTAAGGCTCCGGGACGTGTGAGGAGTCGCCTGTCAATTGTGTCATACCCGCGTTACCCTCGGTTTCCGGTTTTATTTTGTAGAAACCATGGAAACACCAAAGACACTTAAATATATACATGTTTTAATAGACAAGGGAACAACTGTTTTGATATATTTCAGAAAACTAATTGTTGTTTTATAGCTCAAAACGTTTAGTCTTATTGTTTAAATCAAATTTTCTTGATTTTTTGCAAGTACCGTGCTTTACCATGCCTCAGCTCCCACAACACTTGGTCCTGCTCGGCTTCATACTACAATAACATTAATAATCACATCCATGAACATGATTTCTTCCCGAGTCCTATGCCGATTCTTTTGCACCATCCGTTGAGGTGAAGACCACATGTCCCAAGATTCCGCGCTCAAACTTGGCGTCATCAAGCTACGCTTTTGTTTTGAATAGGCCTCTAGCGGACAGAATTCTTACATACTGCACCTTTAAAAAATTATTCCTGAAGGATCATGTGACACTGAAGACTGGAGTAATGGCTGCTGAAAATGCCGTCACAGGAAAATACTTCAGAAAACTCTTCTTTAAATTCTAATAATAATTCACAATATTGCTGTTTTACTGTATTTTCGATCAATTAAATGCAGGAGACTTCATCCAAAACTTGACTTTGAGGTGAACATTTCTTGACAGTTTTGTGATATTCACTCATCTAACAACTTACCTATCCAAAGCCACTCTGACCTTAAAAAGCCTAATCACCGTGGCATGATTTAACTTCCTATTCCTAATCCAATTTTTTTGTTTTTCTGACCTGCTCTAGCTAGCATACAGTCTCCTCTCCACCTTTCAGTGCAAATTCTGATGCATCCTTAAATAGAGCTCTTATTCCTGTTATGTTTCAGTCTCCAAGGACACTGTCTCCCACCCCGTCTGCTGAGGTTAGAGGCTATTTTATTACAGTAGAGCCAATAGTACATGTCATTAACCATGTCTTAAAACATTTAGTAATGTGAATGTGTATGATATTTTGAACCTTCATATATGTTATGTTATGTTATGTTATGTTATGTTATGTTATGTTATGTTATGTTATGTTATGTTATGTTATGTTATGTTATGTTATGTTATGTTATGTTATGTGTGTATGCACGGTAGGGCTGCTATGACATGAGGGAGCGCATCATTCAGAGATCCACCAGTCAAGGCTCCATCGGCTCTCCGGTCTACCACCGCCATAACTACATACCCCCCCTTTCCAAGTCACCCCAGCACTTCCACAGACCAGGTGAGTCAAATGAAATGATCCAAATCCTCCCTCCATAGGATTCCAGCAGAGTGAATGGATGAGCGAGATCTCCTTGTGGCCTCGCATGGCCTTGTCTTGCTTTCCGTTTCCTCCTGAGCTTTTTTCCTTCCTCCTCTGCTCATGTGTGCTCCTTCCGTCCTCTTTTTTCCTTCGTTCTACTCCTCTGTTCCTCTTCCCTGAGCGGCTGGCAGGAATGCTGAAGCTCTGCTCCTCTTTGCGCACCAGCACCAGCAACAGCGACACACGCCCTACCTCCCCCTTCCGACATCACTTCCTCCCCCATAACAAAGGTAAGGCCTCTCCACCCCCGTTTCCCGACCTCTTCGTCTCATTCTCAGTTTCAGTATCGTTCCGTAGATACAAATCCACCTCCCTCCTCTGATTCAGGCCTGCTGAAATGTCTTGAATGTGAGAACTGATTTTTTTTTAGCTTGTAAAGCTGTGCTTTTGGCAGCCCTGTTTGAGAAATTCACAAGTCTTGGACTTGAAATGCTTGAATGGCGCTCTTATGAGCTCAAGGGCTGCGTTTGATCTGTAGATGCAACTGAAGCACATGTAATTACAAGTTGCTAATGCACAGTTTACTAATCACATGCTCATGTGTGTAATGTCCCTCTGTCCTCTCCACAGATTCTTTCTGCATAGGTATGTCTTGGCTTCATGGCTGTTGTTGAGGCAGTTCAGATGCATGCTGGTCCTGTGTTTTGACTATTCATAATTAGATTCATTTGATGACAGTTTATTAACCAACATTTAACCAAGTCACTGTGACATTACCAGTGTTGAGGAAAATGCATTACAAGAAAGGCAAGTTACGTAATCAGATTACTTTTTTCAAGTAACTAGTAAAGTAAGGCATTACCAAATATCTGAGTTACTTTTTCAAAGAAGTAATGTAAGTTACTTTGTTTTCCCATTTATTGACTGACACCTCTCCTGTAACCATGTTGAGAGAAATCGGGAGTCCAGAGGTGTTGTGTGCGCTGTGTAAACAGGATGATTATTCTAGACTAGTTCTAGACTAAATGTGAGTCCTATTCTTCTATATTCCAGAATGGCAGCACAGCTGGAAGGCTTGTTTGAACTGCGCCCTCTACTGTACAGGCGTGAATTTGCATTTAACTTCAGCCTAAGACTTATTCATTTCACTTTTGGCGTGAAAGGGCCTTTACATTTGACAAAAATAGGACTTTTTTGTTTTAATAAAAACAAACAAACAAACAGCCCAGATGAGAAAAGTAACGCAAAAGTAATGTAACTCATTACTTTCTATAAAAAGTAACTAAGTAACTCAATTAGTTATCTTTTTAGGGAATAACGCAAGAGTTTTTCTGCTCTTGTAATGCATTAATTTTAAAAGTAACTTTCCCCAACACTGGACATTACTAATATTCTTATACTAATAACTCTGTTCCAAAATCTAGTTAGCTGCCTTGCTGTTTACTGCCTACATAGGCAGCTGTCTTCTAAGGTTGCATCCTAACTGAAATGAAACTTGTGTTTTAAAACACTCAGCATAACCTGTAATTCTGCATAATTCAGGTTTTTATTATTATTATTATTATTATTATTATTGAGGATATGCTTGTTTGTCATGAAAATATATAACTGACGGACAGGCTAATTATATTTTAGGCAAGTGGTTAGATGAGTGAATATCACAAAACTATCAAGAAATGTTCAACTCAAAATTTAAAGAACAAAACAAGAAATAAGATAATTGCACATAAAGCATAGCAGCAAAAGTGTTTATGCAATAAACAGTAAGAACACAATAAGTAAATTGTACTTATTTTTTGATGTAAGTACATATTAGTTAATGACACCTAATATAAAGTGGGACCACTACTTATATGGAGTGCATTGTGGGATTGCCTTCTCCGTGAAGGGTGTATAAGGCAACATAGATGCATACCTTGTTGTAACAGCAGGAGAGCACACGCTGTCTATGTAGGCAGCCTGCTATTTTTTTGGAACGTGTATATGTCGCATGCTTGTTTCCTCATATAGGCAAAATCTAAACCTTTAAAGGATATTCAGTCATATCGCCATCAGACACAACGGCTTCCTAACAGTGTGAATTTTATGTGTACCTTATGACTGTGGTGGTGAATGATACCATGTTCATGACTGTGAAGTATTTGCATGCTGCTTTCCTGAGCCATTCCTCTCTTTCCAATCTGTCTGTCCTTCAAAACCTGTTCTCTTTCGTGGGGCCGACCCACACTGATCCAGTCCGTCTCTCTGTCACCTCTCTGTTGAAGCCCTTTTCTGTTCGTCCATCTTTCCGTCAGTGAAGATTTATTCCGGCATTATTCTCTTTCTTTTCTTCTTTTATTCTTTTTTTGTTCTTTTCTTTCTCCCGCTTATTCTGCTCTTCTTGTTTGGAGGCACTGAGCCATCCAGTGGCCGGAGTTCTCCCCTTTCCTCTCGGCCGGCCACCCCGACCCTCTCTCTGACCCCTAAACATTTCCACATCCCAGGTAGGAGCTGGAGCATCATCTCCCTGTTTTTCTTCTCTAGAGTTTTTCTGCTCTGTCTCTCTCCCTCCATTCTGCATTTATGCTTTTTCTTATTTATTGTTTTTAATGGTAGATTTTGATGACCTCTTATGCTGAGTACATATACTGCACATATAATTCAGAAATTTTGGTCATACTTTATATACATCGCTTTTCCCCAAATCATTGTCATAACTGGTTGATTGGAGCATTTTATTTGTGACTAAGACTGCAATAAAAATGTTATTAAAACTAGATCTTTATTTTCCAATTTACAGACCAAGGCATTAACATGTATAGAAAACCACCAATCTACAAACAGCATGGTATGGTTGTTTTATCTATCTATCTATCTATCTATCTATCTATCTATCTATCTATCTATCTATCTATCTATCTATCTATCTATCTATCTATCTATCTATCTATCTCTATCTATCTCTGTCTCTATCTATCTATCTGTCTATCTATCTCTATCTATCTATCTCTGTCTCTATCTATCTGTCTATCTATCTCTATCTCTATCTATCTATCTCTGTCTCTATCTATCTATCTATCTATCATCTCATAAAACATTTTTGGTGACAGTCATTATGGTGTGTGCGCAAGCATGATTTCTGACTATTATTTTTAATATTTATACATGTTTGTTTATGTGTGTTGACTCCATCCATCCGTTAATTTGTGGTTATGATGTTATGATCACATCCTGTGTTCACATGTAAGTACCATTTGACATCATAAACTTTTCTCATCTCGGAGACTTCCTTTTTCTTTATTTATTGCTTCGTCACAAGCGACTCGCCCACGACAAGATACTAAAATACTCTTCTTTAACAGCCGCGCGTAAAACTTTGATTCTGCCTTTTCACTGCATGGAGTTATAGCCTGCCAGATCCCATAACTAATTCACTGACACCTCAGATGACTCTGCTTTGGTCTCTATCTTGCATTCTCTATAAATCTACACATAGTTTCAATAAACTGATTGGCACCTTTTGAACAGTTCTGCTATTTACTGGTTTCAAACTACAGTTTATACATTTTCTGCTTGCTTAATATAATAAAAATCTATACATTTGCAAACAGTAGCATGTGTGCTCTATCCACTTTATACAGTCCTTTATTATATGCAGTACTGGCCATTGACATTCAAAGCATTTGATACTATCTCTGAATACACCCTATTGGTGTTTTACTAAAAAAAAGGCAAGAAATAAAAATATATATATACAATATTTTTAATTTTTTTTTAATAATATTTAATTTACATGTTTACATATAAACATCCTGTAATGTCATGCTTTGAACTGATTGTCCAGCACTGCACTTATTGAAAGCCTATGAGAGGCCGTCACTGATAGTGCAGTTCCCCCAAAATACCGATTCAGATTCAGCTGCCCTGGCAGCCCAAAGCAAGTCCGCTGATGACATCATCAAATCATCCAAGTTCCCTGCTGCCCACGCCCCTCGGCCAGACGAAACCCCAAAGATCGAGACAGACTACTGGCCGTGTCCGCCGTCCCTCGCTGCTTTAGGTAACCCTGCAGTAACCAAAAACTAATGGAAGCCTTTTGTGAATTAAATGATGCTCTCAATACAATGTGTATGAAGAACTCTTGGATTGCTGCTGGTAAATTTAGCCTGTTATTTCCATCTGGTTACCCCTAGACCCAGCTGTGATGGCAGTAAATCCAAAGAACACAATAGATGGCTTTACATACAGACACAAAGATTTGCCAACACTAATAAATCCAAGACATTTCCAATCAAAAAAATCATTACACCACTCAACCTGATCATGTTTTTATTGTTATTTTTATTCATGATGTTTTTATATTATTATTTATTTAAGTCATGTTGTCATTTTTGTTCCATTGCTTTGTTTCCATGTGTGTAACTGAACTCAGAGGATCCGTTTGAAGATCGCCATGGGTACAATGACATGACAATATTGCATTCATCTCAAGATTTTTTCTTTCTTTCTTTTTGGTTTTATTTGAAAATCCTTTCCTGGTCCTGGACGTACAGGCTCAGATGGGAGGAGTCGGTCACGGGACGAAGAAGAGGAAGAGCAACTAAAGCGCAGACAACTTCAGGAAGAACATCTCAGCAAGGTCAAGAGCGTATTAATGCTTACACATTGCTTGTGCCATTTATTTAGTCAAAGCAAGCAACCACTTATATGCATAAACAGTATGTGCCAAATTATGCTCCATTGCATAGCATTATTTACACACGCTGTCTGAATCGTTTTATCACTCAAAATCACTGAAATGATTATGCAGCAGACATGTCTAAATGGCATGTTTGCACTGAAAAGAATAACAATGACTTCATTTAAACAACACACAGTGCTTTTTCTGATAATTTTGCATCTGTTTAAGAGATTTTGGGGTGTTTACACTGCACAAAAAATTTTTTTTTACTCAGTATTTTTGACTTGCTTTCCAGTACAAATGACGAAACACTCTTAAATCAAGATACATTTACTTGAGATTCAAAATGACTTATATTAAGTCTTGACTGTATTTAACTGCAGATCCAGTCTGGACTTGGGAAGCTCATTCTGAAGGAGGAGATGGAAAAGGAGATGAACAGAGAGAGATACGTACGAAGTGTGGCCGCCCAGCGTTTTGACTCCCAATACGCTAACTGTACCACAGGTATAATGCCACATAACTTTGAAAGCAATCACAAGAAATAAAGCTTTAATCTGGCATTAGTATACAAAAGTATTCTGTCCTCTGTAGACTCCCAAACAGTTAAAACATCATCTCTGCCTGGATACGGACGAAATGGCCTCCATCGGGTAAGTCTCAGCCATTCATTTGTTATTTACCTTTATTTAATAAGTCGATGCAAAAAAAAAAAAAAAACTCACCACACAGGCTGCATTGATTTGAAAAAACAAACAAAAAACAGCAATATTGTTGAATATTATTACATTTTAAACTTTTTTTTAATGTATTTTTTATTCTTGTGATGAATTTTCAGCAGTCATTAATGTCTTCAGTGTCACATGATCCTTCAGAAATCATTCTAATATGCTGATTTGGTGCTCAAGAAACATTTCTATTATTATCATTATATTATGTTCATTATTATCAATGTTGAAAACAATTTATTCTGCTTAATATTTTTGTGGAAACCATGATACACTACAATTTAAAAGTTTGGGGTAAGTAAGATTTGAAGAAAAAATAAATTAATTAATACTTTTATTCAGCAAGGATGCATTAAATCGATAAAAAAGTAACAGTAAAGGCATAATTTTACAAAAGATTTATATTTCAAGTAAATGCTGTTCATTGAACTTTCTATTCATCAAAGGCAAATGTTTAATGGCTTTCACAAAACAACGCTGTTTCATGGTTTTCAACGCTGATAATAATAAAATGCATTATTAATAATTGAGCACCAAATCAGCATATTAGAATGATTTCTGAAGGATCATGTGACACTGGAGAATACTGAAAAGCTGAAAGCTTTACCATCACAGGAATTACATTTTAGAATATATTTAAATAGAAAATAGTTATCTTAAATTGTAAAAATATTTCACAACATTATTGTTTTTACAGTATTTTTAATCAAATAAATGCCGCCTTGGTGAGCATACAGTAAGAGTCTTCTTTCAAAAACAAACAAAAAAAAATCTTAATACTGTATATATGGTGTAATTTTTAAGATAATGCTTCCTTCATTAAAAAAAATTTTACACATAAAGTGTGTGAAATATCAGTGACTTGTTTCTGCAATTCCCTGTTTTGGAACACTTGAGCGTGTAAAATAAATTAGGCCAAATCGGCCAGTATAACTTAAACTAAAGAGCATCTTTAATAAGTTTCTTTTGTCTGTGCTTCCAGCCTCAGTCTACAGAACTCTCTCAGTATAACAGTTATGGGGACGTGTGTGGAGGACAAAGAGGTAAAACGCAATGTTTCTAATACTGAAAATACAACTGAAAAAAGCTATTCTAATAATATAGTAATATTTGGGAATTTTGTCTCTTTCTGATTCATACAGATTTCAAGGTATGTGACTGACATGCAGTGTTTACTGAGCATGTGCATCAGCAGTCATACACATGTGGAAGTCAAATCATGCTACATGTAACCGGAATGGCACTCATGCCCTCATTGCTATGCTTGTGTCTGAGTTTGAGCCATGGCCACGGGGAAAGACAAGAGCACAGTCAAGAGTTTTATACGTTAAATGCCCCCCCCCCCCCCCCCCCCCCCCCCNACCCACCTTTAAGAACACGTCACATGGATAGTTGAGTTTCCACCTCCCACGAGAGAACTTGATACAGAGCAATAGCTGTTAGGAATTAGATCCAGACTATTTCCCAAGGTTCTGAATTTTTGAAAACAGTTTCTGCTTTCTTTTCTTATCATTGGCATCACGTGTATGTGTTTTGTTCTGTAGCCCACCCAAGATGCACAAGATTCCATTACAAGAATGGACAGGGGAATGTCTATGCCTAATATGTTGGAATATAAAGCAAGTATCCCAAATATTTTCAAATAACTATGTTTCTCTTCTCTCTTCCCTCTATAAATGCTTCTCTGTGTTGAATAAATATTCACCCCCCTCTCCCAAAACCAAGATTATTCATCAGTCAGGAGGACTGTTATTTTGGCTCATCTTCACAGATGATGGTCAGCGTGTGGAAGGAGACTAGCATTACGTCCATATGATATGAAATTATGTCATCACATACTCTGTTTTAGCAAATCATTCAGACATTTTGAACTCCGGTTCTCGTTTGTAGGGCTTCACAGTTGCATATGGTAATATTTTGTTAAAGTGGTTGCTGTAGTTACCCAGAAGCCTGATTCTCTTAGGACCGAACTAATAGTTACTGGCAAGATTAAATAGATTAGAACTTAATATGCTTTCCCAGCAGCAATATAAGAAACAATAACCGGCATGATTGCAGACTGTTAACTGTCCGTAGGAGTGCTGCATTAACAGCATTGTAATTCCTTCCCGTACATACAGTTGGCAAAGCTGTGACCGTAGTTACCCATTCATTTCAGTGGGGAAAATAAATAGAAATATTCAACAGATTTAGCTTTTTTTTTGGGGGGGGGACAGGAAAAACACTCCAATGTTTGTTTAATTGCACTTTACATAAAGAAAAAGTCAATTTGCTGGACTGCGGAATTTCATATAATGTCTGCAGCAGAGATTAATTTGCATATTGTATTATAAATAAAATAAGTACATTTTGATAGGATTTTTACCCCCACACTAATATATGACACTGACTGTATGAATCTACTCCAAATTAAATATCTGTAATTAATTAGTCATTTTAGCTTATCTAACAGTTAAAATATGAATTACACTACAGGAAAAAAAAGTAAATTAATACTTTTATTCAGGATGCATTAAATTGATCAAAAATGACAAATAAATTATTTAAAATAAATGTTGTTGAACTTTCTATTCATCAGAGAATCCTGAAAAAAAAAGTATCCCAGTTTCCATATGAAAATTAAGCAGTGCAACCGTTTTCAACAATAATATTAAGAAATGTTGTACCAAATATGCATAAAATATACAAATATGCATATGTTTTTTGAGCACCAGCATGCATAACGCCTAGTAAAAGCTGGAAAGAAAGAAGCCTAAGGTGGTTCGCGGGTCTCAACTGTTTTAAGCTGGTCTCCCAGTGCAGCCAAGCTTGTTTTTACCTATAAAAACCTATAAAACCAGCCCACAGAGCTGGGAGATCAACTAAGATCATCAAACAAGCTTAAACTGGTTTTTAGCAGAGTATTCTGACATTTACTTATTGTATTTAGGCCTACTATTTACTTATTTTAAAGCTGCAGTCTGTAACTTTTTTGTGTTCAAAATTTACAAAAATTATATATAAGTAAATCATGAATCCATCTTCCAAACAGTATTTTGTTTTTTTTTACCACTGCTGCGGAGGAGCACAGTACCTGCGTGACTCGTCATAGACATAAACATAGAGAAGAATGTTCTTCCGCAAGAAGCATGCAGTTCTGTTTATTAACCGCTAGAGCGCCAAAAGTTGTGGACTGCAGCTTTAAATATGCAGTGTGATGTCTGCTGCCATTATTAATGCCAAAAACACAGAAACCTCAAAAAAAAAAAAAAAAAAAAAAAAAGCGTTTCTAGAATGGGATAACTAGGACACACTACACCACACCCCCAGCTTAATTTGTGTTGCCAACTATATCTATTTTGCACTAAAGCACTATATTACTATTAATTACTCTCTGTCATATCCAGCACTTATTTTCTATATTGAGAAACCCAGACTTTCTGCTTTGGAAATACATGCTCACACTCTCTCGCACACAAGGCTCGCGCATATTCCATTGCATGCTCTGCCCCACTCTCTCACTTGCAACGTGTGCTGCAGTGTTGTATTTTGGCAAGAGTTGGTGTTTGTGTACCCTATTAGAATGTAATGACCGTGCATTATTCCCTCAACCATTTGCTTTCAGCGATTCATTGTGTTTGGCAAATGCCTCGCATAGCATTCTCCATAACAACACAATCCCTCCTTTTGTAAAGGTGTACCCATATGAAATGCTCACTGTCACCAACAGAGGGCGTACTAAGCTCCCGAAGGATGTGGACAGGACGAGACTGGAGGTAAACAACCTGCGATTTCAAATATATTCAAAATGCTTTCATTTGTACTGTAGAATAAATAACAATAATGATATATTTAAATGTTTAAATAATAATACAAATGATTCATATTTATTATTATTCAAAATAATCCGTTAGACTATGATTTTTATATGATTAAAATTAAATGAGTAGCCTATTTATCATCATCATCATCATCATTGTATAGACATATAGAACGGGGGAGGGGAAAAAGGCTTTCCTTCTTTGTTGTCCTTAGCTGACCACATGCCTGATGACTTTATATTTTTCTCTCCTCATTTATATCCAGCGCCACTTGGCTCCCGAGACATTCTTTGACATTTTTGGGATGGAGATCCACGAGTTTGACAGACTTCCTCTTTGGAAGCGCAACGACATGAAGAAGAAAGCGAAGCTCTTCTAGCTAACAGATTGTGCATGTTTTAATTTATCAGTCACTCATCATATGATGTATTAGAGCTATAGTCCTCTGATTTACTTTTCTTTTATTATTATTATTATTATTGTTGTTTGCATCCAATTACAAGCACAAAAAAGTTTTATTTTGCTTCAAAAAGACCACTTTTTATTTTCCCAAATAGATATCTTTATCTTTAAATGAGTGAGTGTTTGAATATGAACAAAATGCGGTGCGCGTGACCCCTATGCGAACGCAGGAGCGAGGGGAGCTGATGGTGTGCCTGCGCTCATTAAACCTACTTCCAGGACCAGAGAGATTTATCCTCCCCCCTCCTGGCCCTCTTGTAAAACAGGACTATAATTTTTTAGATGGGGAACCGGGGCTGTCAGCAGGGCTCGCCATCTAAACAGGCCGTTAAGGTGGTGGAGTTGTTGGGATCCCTGGAGCCCCCCTGCTGCTGCGGACCTAACGAGACCTTTGAAGTGCGTTAAAAGCGGGAAGTGAGAGCTACTGAAGATTCTCCACCTGTGGAGCCGAGGTTCTGGAAGGCATTAGAAACTGAAATCCGCGTCCTCTCCCACCAGCACTCTGCCGCCTCGCCACAACCCTTAAAAAGAAAAACATCCTACATGTAAAGTAGCAAGCATGTTCTCACCTTAGCCAAAGCCCAAAACAGCACCCGAGATAGACAAGGTCTTTATGAAAAATATTTTTGGCTGATAGTAAGAAGAGGCGGTGGTGTTTATTATTAATATTATTATTATTATTTATCAAATTAAACTTCAATTCCTTTTTTTTTTTTTATGATTGAATGATTAAATTTCACCACTAGAGGTCAGGCGTGGGAAGATAACACATCGGCCCGCTCTGAAACGGCCTCCTCTGAAACAGACAATCCGTTTATTTTGACTTCCGATTTTTCTGCAATATTTAACAGCATTTTATTTTAAATAAAGCAGGAAAAGCCTTTGAAATGACTGCCTCTGAGGTGTTTCAATACTGCCACTGTGTTGACTTGGGATTGTCGGAGCTGTAGCCATAGTATTTGTGCCAGGTGTATACTCGATATCAGGGCCGTATCTCTGTCGTTACTGCTGACGAATAATGCTGTTCCCATAGACATGCAGATGTATAATGGGCCGCCGTTGGCTATTATTCCCAGCAGTTTCCTGTGTTACTAGCAGGGTTAATGACAGAGACCTAGGACATATTACAGCATTGTGCTTTTATAGTAGGCCTATCTACCACAAAACATAAGACTATAACATGTGTGATTACTAAAAACAGACCTGTATGTCACTTTAAAACAGAATGAAGAGTTGGTTTTGATACCCCCTACTGTGTACCTCACCCTTTTTCTGTCTTTTTTGAGGGAAAGATTTGATGAAAATGGTGTAAGCTCTGCTGAGTAATAAAACTCTGCTTCAGATCATTTTGTCCTATGTAATTATTACTGTGTGGTGCGCCTTACATGAAATACAAGCCCCTGTGCCATAAGGGGGCCGTTACAAGTGGGAGGTCTGCCTGTTGAGTCACTTGGAAATCTCTGGGTGCTTTCCTTCATGTTCTCTGGCTGATAAATGTACTCGGTGGTATGACCTCTTTCCCAAAACGCTCTCCTCCCAGGCTCTACAGAGAGTCGAATTCAAAACAAGCCATGGCACTGTGTAACTCTACAGTGATCGAGTCTCAGCCTCAGACATCACGCCCATGGACCAATGGCTGAACGTCTGCTGCATATATCACACTTATCTGGAAAGACTTCAGGAGTTTCAAAGTCGTCATCTGGTTGGTTGAATTCTACAGGATGTCCGGGAGATGTGTATGTCACGTTCTTTAATGGTCCGCCTGGAAACAAATGCCGTGACGCCAAACCCCCTCGTAGAAGAAGAACACTATCGTGTTTACAAGTGTGGGAATGAGTGCTTACCAGGATCAACTAAACGCTGGATTTTCAAAAGTATATGTGAAGTTCGCGGCTCCATTGTTGCAGTAAACTTGCATAACGTTCTTGAATGAATAATTTATTAGATGTAAGCCAGTCTGTTATTGTAGGGACATCAACTTTACATTTTCATGCCCCTAAACATGACTCGGAACCAAACGAACTGTGATTGGTTGCGTTACATGTCAGTCAAACGTCCTCTTGGGCGGTCCTTGGCCAATGAAAGCTGCGATAGAGTCCAGACCTTCTGCCGTCCGGCTGAAGTTCTGGCTATGCGAGACTAACAGTGATCCCACTCTGAATTGTAGAATAGAAGTATCTGAGCAAGAGAATGGCACTGTGTCCGAATATGCCTAGTTGGCGAAAAACAGTATGTGAGCTGAGTAGTATGTCCGAATTCATAGTATTCATAAAACAGAAGGCGAAAAGCACCCGGATGACGTGTACCTGTAGATGATATATCCAAATGAATCGATATTGAATTGAATTCAATAGAGATAGCAATTCACCCTTCGCCAGGAGTTTGACTGACAGGCGATCTGACCAATCATAACTCAGAATCTGCCATTTTGTCCAACAAACAAACCAGACAGGAGAATTAGTAGATGGACGCTGGTGGACTTGAACTTAAAAAATGATGTATTGATGTCTTTCCGCACATACCTTCTGATGTTCATTCCTCTTGGTTTACATGCCACTTGAACTGGCACTACAACTATTTGTCACGAAACATATTTATTGTTTGAATTTCTTTAAAAAATGACAAAATTTGAAAGCTGAGACTTTGCTTCATACCAAAAGTAGCCTGGGCTGTGTTTCTCAAAAGCATCGTGAGCTAAGTTGATCATAGAGACCATTAGTGCCAATGGTTCTAAGATCTACTTAGGCTTATGATGCTTTTGAGAAACACTGTCCTGCCCTGTCTTGTCGGTCGGCACGTTGTCAGTGTCTTCTTTGCTCCGCAATGTATTTTTCACTGAACATGATGTGTGGTGTAAGAGTCCATGGCTTGTTGAACGTAGCAACAGTAGTCTTTGCAAAGGGTCAATTGAATTGAATCGTGAAATTTGCGTCAATACCCAGCCCTACTTTTCTCTGTGTTCAACAGACTAACACAGACCCACCAGTAGCAAAGGTTATGTATGAATGGAGGTATTTGAGCAAGAAAATGAGTGTTTATTGGTGTTTCTGGTCACCCATTCCACTGTCACCCCCTGCAAATTAGGAACAGAAAAAGAAAAAAAACGCTTTTTTCCATGTTCGACAGACTGTGACGGATCCACCAGTACCAAAAAGATACACACACATACATAAAGTTCCCATCCTGTGGAGCTCATTATCATGCTTGGTTTGATTTGCTTTTTAATACGCTTATTCATTATTTTCATGATTTCAGATGTTTTCTCTGCTGATATTTGGTTCCGGGCACTCATGCCATGGTTTGTATTTTGATATCATCCTCAACCATACCATCACTGCTGTATCCACTGAGTATGGATTTCAGACCCCACAAGCCCCTGTCAGGATGTCCTGAGCTGAATCTGGCAAAAATAATTATATAGGTATAACAGCTTTGCCACAATACGTGCCACCCTGAATGTTCTCGACGGATCGTTCTCACACCAGAAACCTGTTTTCCCTTGTATGAGCTAGACCGAACCTGATCGCTCAACGTAGGAGTGGCAGAATAATATTATTTCATGACATAACGCTCTCCTCTTGAGGATCCATGGGAGCCCAGAACCGAGTTTGATCAGGTGCCTTGCTTTCCTTGACTGTGTGAAAAGCTACACCGACTTGCCAAGGTGGGTTATTGTCAACAGTCAGCAAGACAGCACAGTAGGTCAGAACTTCAGAAGAACATGAATATGAAGTGTTCAGACCAGGTATTCAATCTTCTATCCTTTTATCTGCCTGGCGGTCAGTTATTGTGTTCAGTGATGGATGGCATCTCATCGCCCCGTTAGTCTGACTGATGTTCTTGGCACATCCCGAGCACCTCTTTGTGTTCAAAGATTATAATGGTGTTTTGTGAGTGTATCTGTCTATGTGTGTAACATGGGAAAGGTCCTTGAATCAAAAGGCCCCAGAGCTCGGATGGGGCTGAATCAGTGACCCCTGCTCTCTGACTCACAGCTGTGGAATGTTCTTTGTGCTTCAACCAGTAGCAGCCAGGATGATCTGCCAATGTCTGAACCCACACCATCCAGCTGATACACAGCATCCAAACAATTCAACTCTTTTCAGGCATCAGATTCTTCATAAATCTGTTACCTGTTCTAGGCGGCTTTGAACTTGAATCTAAATCTTGGAATCTGTACAAAAGCGTATTCACATTGTTCCTTTATGCTCCATGAGCATGAACAATATGAAGCCCCTTATTTTTTTTCCTTTACAAACAAACCTTTGGGAAGCAGACCACCCTCAGTCAGGCCCCCGCCCCACACACGTCTCATAGACAGTGTGTGATTCACACATCCACCTCTAAAGCCACAGGATCAGCTGAGCCTGAATACTGACTGGAAACCCGGTAGATTAACTAAGGCAGTTTGTATAGGGTTCCTCATATTGGCTCAGTTAGAGAGGATTACCGTGTCGCTCAGAGATGAGTAACCACTGTCGCTCAAAAACATTCTCGCGTCGGCTTTGACGTTGAAAATGGTCCCTTAATGCACAACATGGAGGTGTTTTCCATCAATTACAGTTTCAAATCCATTTCATGAAAAATTAAAGCTGCATTATAGTTTCAAAACAGTGACTGCTGCCTTTGACATGCGTAATTTCTGTGCCACCAGCTTCACCAGATGGAATCACAAGGAAAGGTATTTAGGAAAAAATATATAAGATGAAAAATATGACAAATAAAAGAAAGGTGATTTAAGTGACTTTGAATGTGGCATTGTTGTTGGTGCCAGACGTGCTGGTCTGAGTATTTCGAAAACTGCTGATCTACTGGGATTTTCACTCAAACATCTGTAGGGTTTGTAGAGAATGGTCCGTAAAAGAGAAAATATCCTATGAGCAGCAGTTCTGTTGGCAAAAATGCTTTGTTGATGCCAGAGTTTAGAGGAGAATGGCCAGACTGGTTCGAGCTGATAGAAAGGCAACAGTAACTCAAATGTTACAACAGAAGAGCATCTCTGAATGCACAACACGTCGAACCTTGAAGCAGATGGGATACAGCAGCAGAGGACCACACCAGATGCCACTCCTGTCAGCTAAGAACAGGAAACTGAGGCTACAGTTTGCAAAATTAGACAATAGAAGACTGGAAAAAACTTTGTCTGAACTGATGATTCTCGATTTCTTCTGCGACGTTTAGATGGTAGGGTCAGAATTTGCCGTAAACAACATGAAAGCATGGATCAGTCCTGACTTGTATCAACGGTTCAGGTAGGTGTTGTAATGGTGTGGGGGATATTTTCTAAAAACACTTTTGACACCTTATTACCAATTGAGCTTGAGCTTCGTGCAAAAATACCTGAGTATTGTTGCTGACCATGTCTATCCCTTTATGACCACAGTGTACCCATCTTCTGATGGCTACTTCCAGCAGGATAACGCTTCATGTCACAAAGCTCAAATCATTTTAAACTGGTTTCTTGAACATTGCTTTAAATTCACTATACTCAAATGGCCACCAGTCACCAGATCTCAATCCAATAGAGCACCTTTTAGATGTAGTATGGAATGGGAGATTCGCATCATGAATGTGCAGCCGACAAATCTGCAGCAACTGAGTGATGCTTTCATGTCAATATGGACCAAAATTTCTGAGGAATGTTTCCAGCACCATGTTGAATCTATGCCGTAAAGAATTTAGGCAGTTCTGAAGGGGTTCGAACCCTGTACTAGCAAGGTAGACAGATCAAAAGAACATTAAATACAGTTATGAAATGCTTTAATCTCTGCTTCTGAGTTGTTGGACAATAAGACTCGCGGCAGCAGTTTATCTGAATCTTCTATTCCTGATACAAAGAACAAAACAATCATCCTCTTAGATGTGAATTGCCCTTGTTCTGTCTCCCATGAGGTTACAATGCAAAAGGGAAAAGGAGGAGACAGAAAAGGAAGTTATGTTGACCCAGGAGGACAACAGCACAATTAAAGCGAAAAACATTTAGATCAGGCAGCCACATCAGGTATATGTAACCTTAACCTGTTTAGTTAGTTCTGCATGTGCACCCAACGGGAGGGACAGGAAGCAAATAAAAGCTGTTCACCCCTCACAGGCAGGTGTGCTAAAGGTATAAGGTGAATTTGGACAACACTTTGATTAGATTAGGATAAGATAGGATGTGGTTATTCTTTCAAATTATTACATTAAAGTGTGCCTTGAATCATTTTATTTACCAAGATGATTACAATTTTGTGAATATTTGAAATCTTCTTTTTATCTTCTAAAGTTTAATGTGCAATCAATCTTAAAAGTGTCAACATTTAATGGCTGTAAAGTCAACACATATACACAATGCAAGAAGTCCAGCATATATTAATTAATCCATTCTTATTAGAGTTCATTCATTCTTTGGTCTTGATAGCATATAAGCAATAAGCATAATTGGGGGACAGAATGTAGGCCTGATCATTTAAGAATCTTTGAAAAACACATAATATGTTGACTTTTAATGTGAATATAAAACAACTGTCTGTGGTGTTTACAGTCCTGTTTGACAGCGAGAAGGACAAGGCAAGCCCTCTAAACAGCTGTCTGCTCAAGAAACAATATTTTTGTTTTGGTTACTGTATGTATGATTTTGCAATAGTAATCCAGAATACATTAGATTCTTACATCAGGTGTCTTAAATATATTTGTTTTATCTTAATTGATTAATGTAAACCATTCATTTAGTTCAATAAGTAATCTAATCTTGGGTAGTTAATGTAGCTGAAGAGGAGAATGCTTTAAGCAAGTAGGCCTAATTGAAATCACATGTAGTCCTATCTGATGTCCTCTAATGTAAGGGTCCCGCAAGGGAGCGCTAGGGGGTCAGTGGAAAAGTTTAGAGAAAAACTGATTAAAAAAGTGTTTAAAAACAAATAATATTAAATAAATATTTTCTAAATAATATATAACACATGTTTATCCTATTTATTCTAGCTACAAATTGGGTCTTTAAACATGAAAAATATTTAACTGCCTTTAAATTTAAGGATGACAGTATTTTAGATCATAGGTTAGGCCTAGCTGCATCTAAAAGACTGAAAACTCTGTCCTTATTGCGCCAAGTACCTAAAAATATAATAAATTTAATAATAAAACAAACCCATAAAAATAATTAATTTAAAAAAGGTGATTATTTAAACCAATATTTGCGTGTGGAATGTATTTGTTTGTTTGTATGTGTATGTTTATTAGGGCATCCCATCTATTCCAAATCAGTTTTGATTCTCTGATATATACACAGCCTGAGCTTAGTTCACACAGAATGAGTTTTTGCCTTTAGTGTGGTGCTGTGGAAGTGGAATTTAAAAAATGCAAGGTCTACCCTGTGTCCCAATGTCCATACTATCCATCTAAATAGTATGTGACATTAGTATTATTCAATACTATTTAGGGTGGATATGCACATTGGGATGCAGGGCTAGAGACCCTTTTTTAAAGTTAAAACTACTACGCAAGCGCAACAAACACGTTCGTCTAGCGGATCCCGTTTACATAGAAAACAAAGGAAAAGCGCAGGTTTTTCTATTTTTGCGCAGGTTTTTCTAGTTTTCTAGTTTCTAGCATGGAGTCCAACAACACTATTGCTTGTGTGGTATTGCTTAAAATATATAGCTAATATATAGACTAGCTTACTGCATATAGGCTACTTAGAAAGTACTATACTTACTGAAATATAATCTAATGTTTAGTATTCATATGCATTATGCAGTATATCTAAGTAAGATTGCACAACTCTTTCAAAGCGTGTTCACTCGCTGCAATGCAAATTGACTTGGTGTTGTGCAATGACGAGCGCCAGAGGAGGCGTGGCAGTCGCACAACAGCGCGAGGCGCATCTGAAAGAGCTGTAGAAGAGGAGAGCATAACATTTCATCACATCACTTCAGAATCAGCCCGAGGAATCAGGGCTCTCCAAGTAAACCTGACACAAACCGGTCTGGACTCATCTGCTTCTTATTAAGACAGCTGACAGTCTGGAAAGTCTTCTTCACGTGTGGAGAATGGATAAGCACAAAGGTAAGTGGAATGAGAAGTTATCGCTCGGAGTCTGTTTGCATGGTGTCATGTCAGAGGAGGTTTTCGTACAATCCAAACAGCCGACTGTAAACAACTTTAAACATTCCACCGTTGTCCAATCCTCACTATTTGGGATAACGGGTCGTGGGAATCTGCTGAATCTCTCTCCAGAGGGATGCAACAGGAGGAAATTGAGTTTCCAGTGAAAGTTGAGTTTTGCTCTGCGCTCGTTCACTCTGTGTGGTTCGCATTCTTTCTCGGTATTAGTATTCTAGTTCTGAATGAATAAATAAACAAGCATGTATTAGAGACGCTCACTTGAGATTCTGTCCAGTAGCAACAATTGTTCTTCCAGGATTCCTTGGATTCCTGTGGTTTAAGCTTTTATATGCATAGGAATGCAGACCCCTAATATTTCATGACTGAACTAAGATAAGACTCTTCTGTATGGGAGGAACAGCAGCTTTTGTGCAAACTGATGTTTTTGTCTGGAAATGTTTCTAGCTTGAACATGTGTAATGCAAAAAAAGAACAATAATCAGGCATTAATGGTCAACTATAATGTGGTGGCTATTAGTTTGACTTGTCAAATATATTAGAAGCAATATATCAAAGTTCATGGACACTGTGAAACAGGGTGTTTGGACAATTAAAACCTCTGTACCAGAATAGACAAAGGCTCACTTCATTATGCCACTTCATGTGCAAACTTGAGTTAGTGAAGTAGACTTTTAGCTAGCTTTTGTTGTAGCTCATGAGTTCTTGGTATTTTCATGACAGCTTCTGTACTGAATTTGACTGAATATGTCACTTATCCATTTCTGTAACATTATTTTAGTTTAAAATAATGGATCCATGTCTGATATATATTACTCTTTGCGCCTTCAATATTCAGCATCCTTGCAAACTATATTATGACTAGCCTAGAGCACATCATAAGTGTGCTGTAATGACTGTTTTGCATTTTTGTTTGTCTTAAAGAGAGACAGTTCACCTAAAAATGAAAGTTACATCGTAATTTTATCACCCTCATGTCATTCCAGTATTATATTCTTTCTTCTGTGGAACGCAAAAGGAGTTTGACAGGATGTTCACATTGTGATTTTCCATATAATGAAAGTGAATGGTGACAAGGGGCTGTCAAGTTCCAAAAACTGCTCAACATGACTATTCTAAAGGCCTGTTCACAGCAAGAACAGCTATAAATATAACTATAATGATAACTAGCATCCACACCAACACTCAGTAAGTTTCTGTTTATTACAAGCGCACACTGCAGTTATGTCATCTGCCGCTACCACAGATTCACTTGAATTGTATGGGAAAAAAAGCTTCAACATTCTGGTAAACATCACCATAACAACATGAGGGTGAGTAAGTAATGACTGAATGAACTATTCCTTTAATTAGCAGGCACATGTGACTTGATTAAATCCGGTGAGACGCTTGTACACACTGTGATGGTTTAATGACAGCATTGTGTTGAAGCCTGGTAAATGCTGTCAGGAACAGGCCTGCAGTTGTTGTGGTTAGACTTCTATGAGGCCATGCCTCTTAAAGACTCTTTGTGAATTTTGTTTTTGTGAGATAAGACGTAGAGGGAGGGAAGGAAGATAGAGGGAGGAAAAAGGGATAGTGGGAGGAGAGAGATGGCATTTTGAGGAGTATCGCATAATTTCTCCCATGATAAAACACTGAGTGGGTGACATATTTTCCACTGCCATATGATGCATTGTTTGTGTGTAGCATAACATAGTAAAAACAAGCTCTGTAATGCTATTTACATGATGAGAACTTGTGGGATTAGTTCACAGAACTGTGTAGATAACATGAACGTGCACGTTTTGAGTCTCGGGATATAGCTTTGGGTTGTGGTTTTGGATAATACAGCGCTTTGAGCCTCAGAATTCACAGTTAGTATCACAAAACTGTTGATTCTGGCATATTCGGTGTCCCTTTTACATGAAAATGCTTTTGTGTGGACATTTGAGCCTGTGAGTCTGAACTAAGAGGCTTAGTTCAAACTCTTGTTCCCATTTAATTTATGTGATGCAATAGCAGGGTGTGTTAAAGATTACAGGTGGGAACATCTAGAATTTCCAGAGGAATTAAAAATGAGTCGAAGCACCAAGCACCTAAATCCAATAGGTGCCCAGATATGCCCGAATAAACCCGTGCTCTTTTCTTATCCCTCCGGTTTCCTCCTTTCTCTCCTTGATTTCTCTCTTCAAAGGCAGCTCATGGAACCAGATCTCACCCTTGAGGTCCGGCATGATACCAGCATGTTTCCGGTCCCACCCACGGGCTCTGCTGCCTGGGCCAGCGCTCATAGCGTGTCAGCGTTCCAGAATGTTGCTGGAGACACAGGGACGTCTCGTGCATCTTAATAAAGACAGCCTGCGTGCTGGAAGCAGCTCCAAAGGCGTCCCAGAATAAGAGATCAGCACTTTTTTTCCTAAACGGGTCCTTGAGTTCATGCCCTCATTACGCTCACTTCTGAAGAGAGTCAACAGGGAAGCAGCATGCTTATTAGTAAACGGAGAGAGCAGAAATACAGCTGAAATACATAGAAAAAGAGCCAGGACTCAGCACTTTTCTTGGGATTTGCTTGGAATAGAATCAGGTTCCAGAAGGATAAATCCCATTTATGTTTTTCCTTAGAGAATTACATTTTTTATAAAAATAAAAATAAAATAAACCTTTTGAAGACATATTTAAACGTTTTTTTCCTGTGAAAAAAAAAAGCTTCATGCCTTAAAAAAGCTTGAATGTAACTCTAAACCCTTGCTTTATTTAGTATACACGGTCCTATGAATATGCTAATTACCCCCGCCTTCAATCACTCGCACAAGCTCAGAAATCTACTCGGTCAACTTACTGAGGTAAACGTTGCACAATGGTCTCGCTTTTTACAACGTTGGACATAAAACAGTAATTAATACGATTAGCCTTTTGCTTGACTACATTATCAAACAGCTAATAATGTGTTGCTGATGTTACACAATGTTCCTGTTCGCCATCTCAGAGTCAGACAGCTGCCTTCTGAAAATCAGCATCCTTACAAAAGCTTTGAACAACTCAGAACGTCAGTGGAAAATGGCATATAGTTCATCATAACATTGTTATATACATCATACATCCGCTATATTGTTAAATCTACCTGATTTATCACATCAACAGAAAAATATACCAGGATAACCTGGCTTCTCTTGAGACTGTCCTGCTTCAGAGCGCTCATACTTAATGATATGCTAAAGCCCACCGGCACATTGACGTGATTGGTTACAAGGAAGTTTTTGATGTCAGAAACACCATCGATTTATGAATTTGCACATGGTTTGTCTTAAAGCATATTAAAAACACCAACATTAAATAAACAACATTAAAAACTAGATTTGCACCACAGGGGGACTTTATAATACTTGCAGTTACCATGTAAAAAAAACGTGCCAAATTTTTTTTTATAATTATGTAATTAAGTCAGTCTCCACCTATATTGTGCACATTTATTTATTTAAATGTATTTATTATTATAAATGTCTTTAAATCAGTAGTTATATATTGTACTTAAGTTTTTTATTCAATTACATAATTTGCATTGCTTTATGAGATGAAAATGTAATTGCCTTGTAAAAGACATTTATTTTTAATTTATGTAACAAACTTTTGTAGTAAATGTAAATGAGCCTAATTTTATTTATTTATTTATTGCTATTCATTTATTCATGCTTTTTATTTATTTAATATTGAATCAAAGTTAAGTAATGTTGTGATTCATCTTGAAGCTGGTTTGGTTCAGTCTCTTTACTGAGGAATTTTTGAAATCCCTATGGAGAAAATGAATGAGAAAAATACTTCCGGAACCAAGACTGCTGAAAAAGTGGGCGATCACTGTTGTGCTCAACAGACTCACAGAGAACAACAGATCTGATAGTTAAAAAAACACACCAATCTTCAACTCAGTGGTAAACTGCTCTAACTTGTAATCTGGCTACTCTCAAGTTGACCATGTTTAGAGTGTAATTTGCGCAACAATGCTATCGCCATATCTGTGTTTAAGGGTGGTTAATTCAGGCGTGGAGGTTGTGATTTTGAGATGGCTTGATAATTCCATGCTTATCTCTTAGCAGGAGTGTCAGTTGTGATTTGTCCAATGTTAAGATTGTCAAGTCTAAGCCGGACAAATAATGCAGTTGAGCTGGTTGTAATTGTGAGTCAGTGCTGTTTCAGATCCTCTCTTGCTCAAAGCTTTTCTGTTTGAGATTTCTGAACAAAGTCAGAACAAAGACAGGTTTGTTGTTGTTGTTATTGTTTTGTTTTTCCACTGACGTCTTGTTATGACTATTGCAGTACAAAATCTCAAAATTATGTTCAGCCAGCACAATTACCATATAACTTGCATCAGCATTCGTGAGAAGTCAATCACAGTGTGAGACAGAGTCGTAGCCGCCAACTGCTGCTGGCTGTGTTGTGTGTTTGAAGTCTTATCTTATATGATTTCAACTGTATGTCTATTTTCCCAGTAAGAAAATGGTTTGAAGTTGGTCCCCTAGATTTGACCCATATTAATGGCCCTTCGGTGGCCCGGTGTAGATGAAGATTAAACAGTGTGAACTGAGTCCTTTCAATCAGACATGTCATCACTCATTTATCCTTCACTGAAACAATGAGGTCAGAGGCAGCATTGCCAAGTGAAACAGAGGTGCGCCAATCAACAGCTGGGCTGGGAGAGTTACATTAACATGTGCACAGCCAGTGGAAAATGACACCTGTTTTGCGAGTTGTGAGAGGTCATATAGTATACATGCTACAAATTAACATTGCTTATTAAAATGAAATTAACATTAGTGCAATGTTTATGTAACCTATTCCGTTTGCATTGTTTGCTGCATTGTTCTTTATACAAGATGATGCTTATATAATAAAATTAGTTTGTGAACGTTGTGCCCATTAAAATTGACTTTTTTAGCTTCTTATCCATGTCTCTGAGATATGAGGTCATCTTTACTACCATTTAAATCAATGAATTTTCTTTTGCTCACCAATACTACATTTATTTGATCAAAAATACAGCAAAATCAGTAATATTAAAATTTGAAATATAAATTATTTGAATATATTTTAAAATGTTATTTATTCCCGTGATGGCAAAGCGGAATTTTTAACATCATTACTCCAGTCTTCAGTGTCACATGATCCTTCAGAAATCATTTTAATATGCTGATTTGTTGCTCAAGACATTTCTGAATATTATCAATGTTGAAAATAGTTGTGCTGCTTAGTGTATTTGGGAGTGTAACTCTGAAAGCTGACAAAATAAATTATTAACAATTAAAGCTAAGAGTATTCTCTTACAGGAAAATGGACCCAAAAATATTAATGATTCATTTTTTGCACAGGGGTGTATTCAGTTTTTTGCCAATAGCAAGTAGCAAATCATGTTTTTGCTGGGCTATGATTAACTAAAGACTTTGGCCATTAAAAAAATAGCTCAAGCCCTTCAGTACGCCCCATCATGCAAAATGTCTTGTTTTAATTGGAAACATGTCAACACTGGAAGGAAAACTGTGTGTCAAATCATTTCAGGGGATCTTTAAAGTGAGTCAATCCAGATGAAATTGCACTAAAAACAAAAGGTTATTGCTGAATTTGTTGCTAAACCATTTTCCTGACAACTTTAAAACTTGGTCAACGTTCATGCATGTTAATCTTTGACATTTTCAAAACATTTGCCATACAGTCTTTTTCACAATAATCAATGTTTCATTGTTCCTGTGTAAATATTAAAGAGACATAAGCACTGTGTGAAAAAGCACTCCCTATCAAAACAAATTTGCAAAGCTATATATCTAATAATTTCAGTACGATACCTTGAAAAATATCGCTATTCGAGAATACCACGGAGGAAAACTGGCATATGGATTTTTTTAAATATTATCTCATAATTTTTTGTCCATCTACTGAAAGTCTAGGTAATCAATATTTTCAAGTTTCAAAAAGTACAGGACACATCATAACAGTATTCCATATGAATCGAGCGGTTTAATCCGAGTTTTCTGAAGAACCACGATAGCTTTAGATGAATTACATGATTTAAACAGTGCTTTAAGTTTTTCAAGAATTTCTTACAGTGGTAATCAGGTAAGAAATACTTGGCTACAGAAATTGTAAAAAATTAAACACAGATTAATCCTTACAATTAAAGTTACAAAAGTTATTCATTCAAGAAGGGCAGTGAGTTATTTCTCTTGTCTTTTGTTGTTTGATTAGCATTATTGATACAGACGGCCGAATGCAGAATGCAAAGATCTAATAAACTTAAACACGTCCGTTTTCTTTCTCAAGTGTTTACGATCACTTTCTTTCTCAACCGTGTTTAAGTGAGTACAGTCAAGACAGGCATTTTGACATCATTTTGTGTGTATTTGACTGATTAAGCACAATAAGTTTAGAAAAAGAACTAATTTGGTACTCACAAGCTGTTTGTAATACACATAATAATCAACTTATGTACATTATGTATTATAACAAATGCTGGCAAAGGGCGCCAGCTGCCTGGTGATTGTTGTTGTTACACTTTACAGCATGATCAAATCCTTGTTTAATGTTGGCCAAACAACATTTAATTCAAATGTCCACATAATCTGTAATATTTGACATTGTGCTTCACTTTGAAAAATATTCATTTAATTGAATATAAAATTCATCCTGCCAAAGTTGCTACTGGGAGTGGCTGTGTTATACACCAGTAGTTGGCGGGTGTTAAAGTACATACGTACAGTATATGTACATACAGTATATGGACAGGTCTATTTTTGCTGTGTCTGAACTGTGCACATTACTGTGTCGATGTGGGGAATGTGCACAGACTTTGTATCTGTGTACCTTTTTTTATATCTGAGGGGTTTGGGTAATAGTGTGTTCCTCTGGCTTGCTGTGGTGAGTGACTCGTTCACACAAATGAACTCAGTTCCATTTCAAATTAAATAACACTGTATGTGAAACTGTCACTGGCGCTCCAAAACAGTTATTCATTATTATCATCTGTGCTGCAAATGTCAATCAAAGTCAAAATGCTGTGCCTGTAATGAAGAGGAACAACGTAAACAAATAAACCATATAGTCACAAACAAGGATATATTTCTAAGTCCAACTACAATCACAGCCAAGACCCAAAAGTAGCACAGCAGAAGTGTTTGTGAGAAAACAGCAAACTGGGGAGGGTTTCTAAGTTTAAATCATTGTCTTTTGTGTCTGTAGACAGTTAGAAAGGAGAAATGGGAGAGGCTGTGTGAGAAAAGTTTGTTTTATGCCTCAGTTTCTTTTTTATTATTAATTAAAACGCAACAACATGAAGTCAACATGAAATCTTATATTTTTGTTTGCTTTATGCACGTTCCTGCTCTTATTGTGCATAATTCATCAGTGCACAGTTTTTTCTCTGTAATAATTTATTAAAATGTACTTCCTCTACCTCCACTTCCCATTTTGGCTGAAGTCACAAATCCCTCTTACTTTTCAGTCCCTTTCCTAGAACAACCTACTTCTTACTTTTTATGGTCCAATCATCATTTGGAAATTGTTCAATTTGCTTAATTTAACTGTATCAAGTATAATTTAAGTCTTATGAGCCACATTTACTTAAGCCATTTAAGTTTTGTTAACTTAATTGTATCTGTGATATGAGGAACAATGTACTCCCAGGCTTAAATAAAAATTATTATTATAAAGCACTATTTAAAGGCAAATTACTTCTCTTCTATTGAAACCACAAATAACTGTGATTTCTTGTTGCATCACTGCATCAATAGGAAGAGAATTATAGTAATATAAATGAAGTTCCAAGTGCCCGATCAAAAGGAATACTAATCACCATAATGGTGACAAAACCATTAAAATCGATTTATGAAGTCAACTTATGTGTCGTTCTCTCAACATTTTCAGTTGTATTTGGCTAAAGTTAATGAATAATATTCACTTTTTGTTCTAATATTTACATTTTATTTTATTTCAGGTTTATGCAGTAAAGTTTAATTTAACATTAAAAACAATGGTGTGTATGTATTGTTTTATGGAGTACTCAGGGTGTAGGCAGTAGATGATACAGGAAATGTCTCTAGAGTGTTGATTTTACCTCTATGAGATAAGATTGAAGGCCCAGGGCAGTTAGGTCATGTTCAAAGGAATTGCAGTGTTTTTCAGAAGAATAGATGATGTGGTGCATAGCTGCACCCACACAGGGTTTTATGTAGCCAAGAGTTCTCACTTCAGTTTTTACTATAAAGATTCAATGGCTCATGTTTAATGTAAATTATAAGTATTCAATCAGAGACCAGACAGATTATTGGGTTCGACCCATCATATGAGAAACCTTTGAAAGACAATTAGCCATGTTAGTAGTCTTTTCATCCAGGAGTTAAAAAGGTTGTTCTTTTGTGTGTGTTGGCGGATAGTTTGAAGATGCTGCTCTTCTCCATGAAATATAATACAATATTAAAGTAGTCAAATGTATTTGGCCATAGGTCCCTGCAGATTTCATCCATAACTCGGTCTCTCTCCGAACTTGTGATTATAAATGGTCCAGACAAAAGAAAACATTTTGGCTCCTTTTGATAAGAAGTAATTGTAGGAAATGGAATTTGTATCTCAGTTTTTCTGAACAATCTGATTTTCTGTTGCCAGTGCTCCTGATTGCTTAATCTAAATAAACTGAAAAGCAAGTGGAGCCAGCGGGCCAGACCATAATGCAGCATTCCTGGGTTGAGATATATATTAGGCCATATGTAGCAAAATGTACTTGTTGCTGAATGTTTAAGAGCATGGGTGTGATCCGCATTATGCTGAAATGTGACAGAATGCTTTAATTTATGTAGTACAGAATTATATATAATTGATGCAGTTTTACCGAGTAATGTAATTTGGGTGTGCACGTATATATTTGTTTAAGTAAAGCTTACTTTACTGTGTTTTTTACGATTGAGAGGAAAAGAAGCCAGACTATTATATTATGATGTGTCATTAAAACATGATGAAACCAGTGAATAATTACCTCTTTATTTCTGGTGTATGTTTTTGTGTGGAAGCAGTTCTGATTATGTAGCAATTTTGTTTAGAAAATATATGTTTACTGGAAAAAATCATCAATTAACAGTTCATGGACTATGCTGTTCATGCTGAGTATGTAAAATCATATACATTCAAAAAAATGAATTGTTGGATTTACTTAAAGAAGTGTCAAGTGGTTCCACGCAACTATATTGAGTAATTTGTACAAATGACAGTTTAGTTGTATGAACAAAATAAATTCAAGTAAAGCTGACAAAATTTCTTTGAGTAAATACAAATCATTTGAATGTCACTGTTACATAATATTTATATGTGCAGTTTACTTAATAATGTTATGTTTATTACATAAGGTAAACACATTGAAAGACACATGAAATAACACTTTGTTCTCTAAATTTACTTTCCTAATGCAGTCCCTTGCAAAGCATGCTGGGAACTACGGATCCACTGCCCAGTTAGTTATGTCAAAATTAATTTGTGCGTTTCACTCAGCAATGTGAAGTTGACTGAACAAACACTTACTAAGTAAAGCTGACAATACTCATTTTTAGTAGAAACAACACAGTTAATTTACATTCATGTAGGTACATGAGTTTTTAAGTAATGTGAACAAGGGTGGTTTGAGTGAAACTAACAACAGTGAAAGTTCATTTTTTTGAGTGTAGGAAAAAAAAGATGTAAATAGTTTTCAAATGAATTGGTTATTATTTTAGTCACAATGCCATTCAGACTTGAAGGATGAGACAGGTATCTCGTTCGTGACAACAAATCCGCAATTTTTATGAGCGCAGCACATTGCAGTTTTTCATTTAACATGCAAAAAGGGGTATTTTTAAAGTGTCATGGTTATAGTAATAGACAAATATGGCCTTTTTAAATCTAAGGGTCAGATGGTGGAAAATGTCCATGAAAAAATAAATTATGACTTTTAATATTTATAAATAGATCTTAAATAAAACAAATAATAAAAAATGAATGATATGATTCTTATAGAATAACAAACTTTAAATGAACATGAAGTTAAAGGAATAGTTACCTAACCCAAAAATGAAAATTATTCCATAATTTACTCACCCTCAAGCCATCCTAGGTGTATATGACTTCATAATCAGAGTTATAATAAAAAATATCCTGGCTCTTCCCAGCTTTGTAATGGCATTAAATAGTGCCCAAGTTTTTGAAGCTCCAAGAGGCGCATCCGGTGGGTTAATAAATGCCTTCTAAAGCGAAGTGATGGGTTTTTGTAAGAAAATATCTATATTTAAGACTTTATAAACTATAATTACTGGCTTCCAGCAACAACTGTACACGCTTTCATGAGAGAGTCAAGTTCTGGTGGAAGGGTGACCTCTGACCCGACGTATGACGTAGGACTTATGACGTAGGCGTATGATGGATGGATGCGCTTTAATTTAATATAACTCAGATTGTGTTCGGCTGAAAGAAGAAAGCAATATACACCTAAAATGGCTTGAGAGTGAGTAAATTGTGGGATAATTTTCTTTTTTTTCCTTTAAAAATATTCATTTTATTTTATTTTACTTTAAAGAAGGACGTTGTACCATGGTTATTTATTTATAGCAAGAGCTAGTGAAATCCATTTACTTAAAATCTGTATAGTAAAGATCCATATTTGACTTGTGTATTGTGTATGCAGCATATTTATTGACCTATGTGACATTCAGTGTTTTTATGGAGTGCTCTTTTAAGAGGTATACAACAGATCAGTGGTTCTGTTTTTTTGTGGTTTCAGGATGTTTAGTGTCATCTGTTCCCTTTAAACAAGAATAGAGAATGCAAAAGCAAACACCAAATAACATGCCACCACTGCGGTGATCGCCCTCCCACATGGCCGACAGCCCGTCGTTTTAGAGATTGAGGGTTTGACTCGGGAATCAAATAAATGATGTGCTATGACACGTCGCCTTGAGCTGAGCTAAGTATATGAGCCACAGCTGGAGCCTGGCTGTATTTTAAGTGTCAGACAGGAATTGCCTTTAAAAATCAAACCACTTAGGACACTAACGCATGCCAGAGCAGCATCAAAATGCTCCTCGTCCACTCGATTTAAACTCGTGTTTATTATGTCAGCTCTGATACAGCAAACGCTCTGTGGCTTTGATTCTGGGAAGAGCAGTGCTTAACCTTACAATTTACCATCAGCATGTGTCTAAAATCAGTTCAATAGGCACTCAAGACAAACAAGCACAGCGACAATGTACACAGTATGAGATGGTTTTATTGAGGTCTTCCTCATTCCATCACACACTTGCTCAGCGTATCAGCCGCAAAAATAATTTCTTTGTCTAACTGCAAACTGAAAGTCCAGAAATAGTGTAGGGTTTACAAAACACCATCAAACACCTTTATTTGCAATCATTGTTCGTCCTGGAAGAAGGAAGTGGTTGGTTTTTTTTTTTACATCAGAAAGAAATTTCCCTTCTCTGCTGCAGTGTTAGCCAGACAGGTACCCTTAGCACAAAGATCTGTCTTCGTCCTCATTCCTTCAATCAAAGCGAAATTGTTGATCATTTCTGAGCATATTTTGTGACACTCTGCCCTTTTAGTCGGTGACTGTTGTGTGATAGACAGTCTAACGTGTCACTGTCAAACCCAGGTTTCATTACTCTGAGGAAGTGTGAGCGGTTCTAGTGCTTACAGGGATGTAACATGCTCGTTCTCACCGTCTGCAGTGTTTAATGGGCTTGGGGCCAAACTGTATCCAACGGAAACTCGGCCCTCGTTGGACTAGAGTCAGCTGACTCCACATTCCCATGGTCCCTCCAGAGAAGGGCATCGAAGTATATCTCTGAAAACACACGGCAAAGAAAATGTTTGGACAAATGCTCAGCTGAGCATCATGGGAAGAGAATACATGACAATATTAAAGGGATAGTTCATCCAAAATTTTTAATTCTTTCATTATATATTCACCCTCATGTTGTTTTCAAACTAGGGATGTGCGCAACGACTAATTTCATTAATGTTTAAATGTAAATTTTGCAACTGACCTGTCAATTAGTCTAACCCCCTAACAAGCCTATAAGCAAGCTTATTTCTTATGTACTAGTTTGAGAGAATATAAATGCATGCAAAATCTGAGGTAAAATGAAATGATTTTGTTTTCCTTTCCAGCTATACACTTTGGCTTTTAAAAATAATATTCATTTTAAAGTCCCACTGAAATCAAAATTTAAGTTTTTTAGCTTTTAGTATGAATATGTTAGCCTTAATGTTATGAAATGTTCCAAAACAATGACAAAACTCACATTTAGGAGATATAAGCATTCAAAACTTACAGTCTCTCACTTCCGCTGAAATGGATCACGGATTTTCATGACCACAACGCGGACTTCAGCTTCTCATCAGATCTTCTGTCCAATCAAATGCTCTCTAGAATCTGAAGTCCCGCCCACTCCTACACTATAAACAGATGCTGAAGCTGCGGCTGAAATCGGTCATTTGTTCACACATTTACTAGTTTCTACATGGTACATAGTGCACTATATAGAGGAGAGGGAACGATTCAGACAGTGTAAATATGCCTTCCATTGACACGAAGAGCACAGAGCGGATCATACGCGCGAGTCGGCACAGGCCACAAAATGTTCGGACACATTTGATTTGTATAAACAATGCTATATTTTAAAGCAATATGGAGGAGAAACGGTTAGAGATTATGAAGAAAATTGGGTTTTATGAGCTCGGCGGCTTGTGATCTAGGCGAAACGCTATTGGCTATTTTGAAAAAATATATAGATATATATGCTCTTTCTACCTGTTTCATTGGAAATTACATCAACAGAGTGAATAAAGCTGCGTGTTCCAAGACACTTCAGTGGGCCTTTAAAATGTTTAGATGATGGTAATTTAAATGAGCTTTTGTAAAAAAATATAAAGCAAAACATTGAATGTGCAAAAAAAATGTAAACAACTAGTATTTCCAAGTCAACTAGCAGAAACAGAATCATTTAATTGACTAGGCAAATAGTCTCACATGTCCCTAACTGTATTACTTTCTTTTGTGGAGCACCAAAAAGGATATTTTGAACAATGTTTTAGTGTTATAACGTTACAAAGAATGTCAGTGGTGTACAATGTTTTGGACCCCATTAACTTTCATTCATTTCAAAAAACAGTTGAAAATTTTCAAAATATCTTCTTTTTTATGTTCTGCAGAA
>RJVU01067793.1:5937763-5952918 GCA_003731715.1 Anabarilius grahami | reverse complement strand
TATGTGTTCGGATAGTTGGCTGTTCTTCGTGGGTGAGAAACCAAAAGAACCTGTGAATTCTTGTGAACATGATTTTGACGTTATAGGTGAAGCCACAAGCTGTTTTGGAAATATTTGCTGTTTGCATTAAATGTATGTACTAGAACCACATTTTTTTAACAAATTCCTACAAAATAGTAATGTCATCAACTAGTATATATTTTAAAGCTTTGAATCAACTTTGATACATCATTATCTTCATAAAGATGATCATTTAAATAATCCTATCAGTGAACTAGCAGATATTGAATATATTGAGTACATATTGACCATTGAACACACTCCCATTTTATGTCCAGTGAACTTGTTTATTTGTTTGATGTCTATCAGGGATTTTATCTTTCATACAGGAGTTCTTCTCAGGAGCTATTTTTTGCACACAGAGATGTATAGATGTTATCTGCCTCTGAGGGGGCGGCCAAGAATGTTCAAAATCCTGCCCTCCTAAGCTGTGACTTCCTATTGTGCTTACCATGTCTCGAAGCATGTCTTACTCTCGCAGCTATTGCAGAGTTCTTACTATTGCCATTGACTTAGGACAACTTCTGCATTATAGCAACAGCAACGTGTTAGACACTTATCTTGATGGTGTCCATTTCAAAACTAAAAACAGATACAGATGTAAAATCTGAAAATGATGTGTAAAATCTGTTTCTTTTACATGTTTTGCCATTAATCAGCAGTTGTTTTGCTGTTCTTGTAATGAGACAAATTAATTTTTAAAAGTATACAAATATATGTATAATATAAATAAGGTCTCTTAATTGAGGTCATAAAAATTTGTATGATTATAAAAAAAAAAATAGAAAAATCTTGTTTAAGATTTAGATCCATATAACAACCTGGTATCACTGCTTGAAATTTCAAGTCAACTATCTATACTGTATATGAATGTTATTCAGCTCATTGTGCATGCTAAAGAAAAGTGATTGTCTGTCTTAGTCATGGCAATGGGTAATCCAGTGTTACTGAAACATTCACAGCAAACTTTTATTATTTGACGACATTCATTCTTCTCTATCCATTGTCTGATCTCCATAGGGACACAGCTTGTGGAGAAAGACAGATATTGCCTAGTGTTGCATCACCAAACTGAATTGGGCCTGTCTGTCGTAAAGGCAGGGCAAAAACACTACCATTCCACATTAAGAGGAAAGTAAACATCACTGTAAAGAGAAACATCAACATGTGCTGAGTAGTTGTATAGGTCATTGCACTAGAGAAGTTTATATTTAACCAGTAAGTTACAAGAGGCTGCATTGTAAATAGGCTAAAGGGTTTTTACAGCAAAGTGCACGCAACCTCTTTATCTCTACATATATTACCAGCAACAAAACATTTATTAGAATTTATTATTAGCATTTATTATTATTTAATAGAATGGTTACTAAATTATGAAAATATTATGGACACACTTTTATTAAATTTCATTATTTAGTATATATATATATATACAGTCAAACCAAAAATTATTCAGACACTAGATATATTTTTATTTTTTATTTTTTACTAGTGGGTACAGGATACTATAGTTCATTTATGTAAGTGAGGATAGCAAAATAAAGTAAACGGTGACATATTATACCCAAAAATTCTTTTTACAGTGGACTACCAGTAAAACTGATCAAAATTTGGGACCAAAAATTATTTAGACACTTTGACCTGACCATGTTTTGCTTAAGTGTTGTCTGACATAATTAAGATTATTTTTTTCTGACACAGTTTAAATCTTGTCATATTTTATTACCATTTTTTTTAACTATAGTGAATAAACTGTAATAATGAATGAAATGTTCAAGGTGTCTGAATACATTTTGATTTGACTGTATATATATATATATATAAAGGATGTAATGGAAGTTTGTCCATAATATTTTCATAATTAAGTAACCATTTTTGTATATTAGGCTTCTTATATTTAATCATTTTCAAAATATAAATATTTAACAAAATAAACCTTATAAAATATATTAATATTAAGGATTTCATTTGGCCTCCATTTTTTTTTAAATGTAATAATTTAAAAAAGTTATTAATTTGATGAAGTTATGTAATTAAGCAGATTTATATAAAAATATAGTCCCTGACATGTAAATGTACCTAGTGTTATGGTTAATAGTTCATCTATCTGTGATTTCCATCACATCTACGTGAATGGATGTTGCACATTATAGCTGTTTGTATTTCTTGTATTTTAGCATGGCTGGAATGCCCTGTTGACCAATCAGCATCCTGGATTAAAAAATGGATACTAGAAATATAATCTCTCATCCTCAGCTCTTTTGTTACATTACATAAATGTAATTTGATCTCTGAAATTTTAAGTATGATGACCAAATATTTAATAAACAGGAGAGTGACTGTTAGTAAGTTAATCAACAACCAGCACTCACTCATTTGTCCTCTATATACCACAAAACAAAGACAAATAGCATGTTTTTATTGGACTAAATGGAATGTAATGTGGTTGAATGGAGGTTGTTTTTGCCTGCACCAGTGCTTTATAGCCTTATGTGGAGTTTTAATGAGATGTTAATGACACATATTTAAGCTATACTTTCTGTTTCATTTCCTTTTTTGAGCTCTTGTCCAGTAAGGTCAGTTCTGTTGTAAGGCAGTGTGATTCATGAGAGGAGAAAAACAAAGCATGGCCCTCATAATCAAGACTGGGACGTCCAGTTTGCTGCTGACCCCTGAGGGTGTGTGGGTAGAGTGACAAAGCCTCCCCATTCACACCAAACTGACTCTCTCCACAACCCATGACGTATCCTTGACCTTAACCTGCTGCTAACTAGCTTCACGCAGACACAAAAGGCTAAATAATATGGATGTTGTCAACAATTAGCATAACATTCAAAATTAGCCAATAGAGCATTTTACATAATGAGGAAATAGTTGGTTTTGTTATGACACCTACTTGGTTTAATGTGTGTAATATACAGGAGCACGCTCTAGGTCTGCGAAGCACAGCTTGTGGCTTTGACTGGCACAAGTGGTTCACCTTTGTGCTATCAGCTGTTGGTAATTTTCAGCTGATTGAAAACTGCTTCGCTTGAGTTGCCAAAATGCAGATAATCCTGAACTTATCAAGCATGTATATTTCATTTTTACTGTGACTAATTTGTAATCAGTATGAGAGGTATTACTCGAAATCAAGGTTCACAGTGCCGGAGATCTAATGCACTGACATGATGCTTTTATTTATTACTCAAGCTAACTATGTTGTGTGTGTGTGTCTGTGCAGTGCTGGAGCAGCTGTTAGAGCAGCTGCAGAAGTTCCTGAAGATCCTGGATGGAGAGAAGCTGAGTGGAAATGCCACAGTACAGAAGGGCCTCCTGAATGACCTGCTGCAATCATACAAGTCTTCCAATGGTACATACATAACAACATAATGTCTAAATTAACCATCTAATTCTACACCAATCCTACTCAAACTGTAATCTGCAAACCATTGGTTGTCCAGGAAGGATGCTAAGTGGTCTGCGAGTTGATTGGACCAAAGGGACCAACATTAAATGAATCAACTAATTATTTAGTACAATAGTTTGAAGTCGGTTTGATTTTTTAAATGATTTTGAAAGAAGTCTCTTATGCTCACCAAGGCTGTATTAATTTGGTAAAAAAATACAGTAAAAACTGTAATATTTTGAAATATTATTACAATTTAAAATAACTAAAATAATTTTCTATTTGAATATATTTTAAAATGTAGTTTATTCCTGTGATGGCAAAGCTGAATTTTCAGCATCATTACTCCAGTCTTCAGTGTCACATGATCCTTCAGAACTCATTCTAATATGCTGATTTGGGGCTCTATAAATTTTTTTTTATTATCGTCAATGTAATGTTGATTTATATATATATGGAAACCGTTATACATTTTTTCAGGATTCCTTGATGAATAGAAACAGCATTATTTAAAATAGAAATCTTTTGTAACATTATAAATGTCTTCTTTTTTGTTTGTTTCTTTATTAACTTTAGGCATCCTTGCTAAATAAAAGGTACAAAAATGATAGTGTACATAATGATTATGTCTGCTGTTGGCAATTGCCGGTTTCCCACTAATTTGGGGTGTCCAGAACTTTTTTTGTTGTTGAATCAGGTTTGGCACCTGAAAGTGCCCATGATTTTCCTTTTCTCTTTACTAAAGTAGTAGAAGGTAAGGCTGGGTATTGACACAAATATCAAAATTCAATTGGATTTCGATTCACAAGCTTGAAATTCTTTTATATTTCAATTAAATTCCATTTGATTCAATATCGATTATTTTGGATATATATCAGGAACAGTACTGCAGATTTTCTCAAGGAAAAAAAAAATCTTACAACTAATGCTGTAAACTATACATGGGAATCAGTTGGTACTACATTATTATAAATGCTTCTCTCTAGAGTTCATTTTTCTAGCTGACTAATGAATTATGATCACTAATTTTCTGAGGTAAATGTGACGTTAAGTACATTGCTTACCAGCTGTTTTATTGACGTCTTTCGTGGTTGAAACACTGATTGAGCTATTTCATGAGACAGGCTACGGATTTCAGTAAATTGTACTGTATCTTTCAACATACCTTCAGATGTTCATTCATGTTTATAACTGGTATTAAAGCGGAGGAGATGATCAGTTCACGTGCGCTACAGCCATTTGTCATGCCACGTTAAACAGCACCAAAACGGTTATTTTTTGAATTTCATAAGAAAATGGACAGAATTTGAAATCTGAGACTTTGTTTCATATCAAAAGTAACAACGCACAAAACTTATTGCCATTTATTGGATGGGAGGAGCGCTACAATGTTCTATTCATTCATCAACTGAAAACAGATAGACTAATCGATTCTTTGGATTTAAGAATCCATATCGATTAAAATCGAGAAATCGATATTTTTTACCCAGCCCTAGTAGAAGGCCCTCCAAAAATGACATATTTATGTATTTCAGCATATGCTCGGGTAGCACAATTGTTCTCATGGGGAGCAACAGTTATGTGCACATTTATAAGAGAATCTGCTCTGTTCTGTCTTATTAAGAAGCCCATAATTTTGGTCTGTGCGTGCTGCTTTCTTCACACAAGCATGGCTGTAGGTTTTTCATGTTCTGGTCTCGGGCTTGTGCACTTCCTCCCCTGGCTTCAAACTGTATCATTTTCCAAGGCTGTTTTTATCCTCTAGGGACACTCACTTCCTTTTAGTAGCAGCTTATAAATAGCTTTCATTTCCATCCTCCAAATCCCAATCTGTTTTCACTGTACCATCGAAACATGTTTTTGTTTCATCACAGGGTTTTATTTCCCCTCCAAAAATATATCAAAGCTTTGTTACCTGTGGACTGCCATGCTCCATGTTCCACATCTTATCTTTTATGCTTAATTTAGTTCTTCTGAATTATTGTGAAGATCCAGAAAAAACGTCCTAAAATGTAAGCCCTGTAAATCCATCTCCCACAGGCTGGGACTAAATCAGCACTTTTATTATGATAGAATATGACCTCTCTATGTCTCCCACTGGCCCGCCTTTGATGTGTACAGAAGGAGGGGGCCTGGAGATGTCTTTGGACCCTTACACAAGAGAAGTGTGAGACAAAACTCTCACTGTTCTTCTCCATAATAGAAATCTATTACATGTTCAGTAAAATAAGTGAGGGATGAAAGCGTCCAGAATCTGAAAAAGCATTGAAAACGAGAAGGAGGGGGAGGAAAAGTCAAAGAAGTCCTAGAAGTTCCAGGCAAGGTTACTTGAGAGAGTATCAGAGAGTATCTTTACTCCAGCAAGTTCACATTCAATGGCCTCAAAAGTATTTGGACATTTAGGCCACACATTCAATTTGTATGAATTTATTGCATAAATAAGCAAAGTTCCTCGAGTTCACACAGGTGTTTCACAAGTTTTTGGCCAACTATAAAATGTCCAAATACTTTTTGTCTTCAATTCGAACAGTATATGTATTGTTTTGTCATTTAAAACCTACAGACTTCTTTTTTTGTGAAATGTTTTAATTGAAATCTATGTGTGTGCTATATTTTTTGATATGAAAACAAAAGAAGATATTTTGAAGAATGTAAAAAAAATACGATGGAAGTCAATGGGATCCATCAACTGTTTGGTTACTGACATTCTTCAAAATATCTTCTTTTGCGCTCAGCAGAAAAAAATTAATTCATACAGTTTTGGAACAACTTGAGGGTGAGTAAATGATGATAGAATTTTGAATGAAACTTTGTATGAATTTGTATGACGACTTCATAAAAATGTATGTTTTCTCATGAGATCTGGTCGGTAAAGTCTCCAAATACTTTTTGGGCTCCTGCAGCACAAACTGACGTTATTAAAAATCGTGGTTCAAATTTGTAATCCATTCTTTAATCATGGTTATTTTGCAGGAGGAGATGAAGAATATATCTACATGAACAAGGTCATCGTCACAGGTCAAAATCAAGACAAAACAGGTGAGTCTATAATCTTCACCAAAACTAACTTACAAAACTTCTGCAGGTGTGAGGATGAAAACGGCCCCTGACCTGCAAACATGTCTCTGACATATCACAGTGGTTTATCTTGCTGTTTGACAGTGCTGCTGTGAATGTGTCATGTTTAGGGGGGTGATTGGGTTATGGCTGAAGTGTTAAGCTCCCCTCCTCCCCCCACTCTTCACCATTTCCTGTCTGTTTCTCAGTAACTCCTGTCCTCCTCTCGCTCTTTCTGCCAGACCCCCATCTGAGGCCAAGCTGCTTTGTTTAGATTTCACTGAAGAATGAGAGTAACAATAAAACCAGACTTAACATTCACATTGCAGTCGTCTACACCAAAAAGATACATGCATGACTTAACTGCGGTGGCATTCTTTGATCAGATTTGCGAATGGCACCATTATAATAAACAAAATTTAAAAAAGGCTTATCAGGAGAACAGCCCTTTGAATTTCAGTATCATGAAGAGGGACTTTTTACTATGTAGTGTCATACACAATGATTTTATTATTTCCTGCCTATATGTGAAAATGTCCACATCCTTGTGCTATTTGTGTCTGATAAATCAATAAATAAATATTATCTGCAATGAGTCACTAATGTGAAACACAATGTAAGCTCACAGAGAAATGTAAGTGGTGAGAATTGAATTTCAGTGAAAAGCAGCACTTGATGATGTCCTGACTCCTTGGTGACTCTTAGCTCTTGCTGTGCGGATTTGGTATTCGCCTTGCGTTCCTACGGCAACCCAGATGTTACCGTTTGGAGAGGAAGTTGAAGGAATGTCTGATGGGAAGCCACTGAATATGGCCATCAGCTTTGAGAGACTGCTGCAAGCAATGCAGTGTTACCAGAATCAAACCGAACATCAGAAATATTACATTTACTTGTTGCTTGAATGCACCGTTCTTGAATGCTTCTTATTGCTGCACATGATGAACCCTTTGAAAAGACTTTGATCTATAAATTAACAGCCACTGTTGTTCTGTGTGAAAATCTATATGCTCATCAGACCACAGACCAGAAGCCAATGGAGAACCAGGTAAACACATCCATGTGAAGAACCCACCAGAGCCTCCTCCTCCCAGACCAGTGAGTGACCTTCAGCATCATTTCAACCTCATTTAAAGGGATAGTTCACCCAAAAATGAAAAAATTGGCATCATTTACTTATCCTCATGCAGTTTCAAACCTGCAGGAGTTTTTTTCTTCTGTTGAACACAAAAGAAGATATTTTAAAGAATGTTTGTAATCAAACAGTCAACAGTAGCCTTTGACTTCCATAGTAGGAAAGAAAATACTATGGAAGTCAATGGCTACTGTCAACTGTCTGGTCCAAAATTCTTCAAAATATCTCCTTTTGTCTTAATGAAAGAAACTCATACAGGTTTGGAACAAAATGATGGTGAGTAAATGATGACAAAATTTTCATTTTGGGTGAACTATCCGTTTAAACAACAGCACAAAGACACTGAAACAAAAATCTGACAACAACCAACACAGATTCATTTCCCACCCGATGTGTCTTGAGATGTTAGTAAGACACAAATTCTATAGGTAATCTACTATTAGGGTTTTGGCGAGATAGTATATTGAATAAAAAAAGATTTTGCTGTTGTATTATTAATGTCACAGTCATTTTCAGTGTGTTTCAATTCATTGAGTCAAAATTCAACGATTCCGTGATTTAAGAATAATCAATTCAATAATAATTATTATTAATAATATTGTTGTTGTTATAATTTGTTCATTTAGTGAAAAACTGTTTGGAAAAAAAAAATATTTTAACTAATTTTTGCTGTATTTTACTTCCATTACATATTTTTATTCTATTAAGCTATTGAGTTGCAGTCAGTTTGGTTGAAAGGAGCCATTGCAGAGGAAATATATATTGTGATTTACAGTATATTGAATATTATCAAAAGTATCAAAAATTTTGATGTACATTCTGGCCCGGGTTCACAGACAGGGCTTAGATTAAGCCAGGATTAGGCCTTAGTTCAGTTAGGGCATTTAAGTAGCTTTTATAAACGTGCCTTAGGAAAAAACATTACTGGCGTGCATCTTAACTAGACAAAACAATGGCACTGCCACTGACATATTTTAAGATATTTAAGATACTATTTAAAATCTTAGTTATATCGCACAACCCGATCTCTTTTTCAATCACACTAACTGATACAATGCAAGACACTGTGGTCCTGCTGTCCTTTATTGTCCGCTGATTACTTTCATTTTGGCCTTTTTACTTACCACATATCTGTTATGTATTTGTTTCCCACGCTCAAAACACGCTTTTTGTTTATAAGCCACACACAAGCCAAATAGCTAGTCCTGCAGGTCAATAGTGATTTCTGCCTTTTATTAGAAACAGTAATCACCCTAAAAGCTTACATTCATTTGTTTAAATGAGAGAATGAGGAAGTAAAAAAACGTGAAGTCTTTGTGTTGAAAGACTTTGCAGCTCCTGTATCAATCCTAGGCTGCTGTGGGAGTCTGCAGTCAGTCAGACATACAGACAGACAGGAGGATGGAGAGCATTAAAGCTCTCCAGTGAGAAGACTTTGAACTTCAGACCCATCTGCGGGGTGCTGGAGCTGATTAACAGCAGCTGCACAAGCGATCGGGGAGCTGTTTATAGAGGCTGGAGAACCGCAGTTAGAGCATGAACACGTGTGCGTGTGCATATGTGTGGGAACGAGACACGGTAGAAGTGTTCACACCTATTAATTTATTATTTGCCATAAACAATATGCATAGAGACAGTTGCCTTTATTTATTGTTTATAACATTAGATGTATTTGTGCATTTTATTTAATGATAGGGAAAGTATACCCAAAAATAAAAATTCTGTCATCATTTAGTTTACCCAATCTCATGTTCTAAACCTGGCTTTCTTTCCTCTGAGGAACAAAAAAGGAGAAATATTTCATGTACTTGCCTCTCACTTTGCATTTCCCCATTTTATTTCATTATGTGGAAAACAATGTACAACGTATTATTTAAAATGTCTTCCTTTGTGATCAACAGAAATAAATGACATAAGGGTGAGTAAATAATGACATAATTTTCACTTTTGGATGTACTATTCCTTTAAGTACAATTGCAAATGAAATAACAGATTGATCAACAATATCACAATAGTGGATGATTAGCCTCTACCAAATCTTCCACACATCCCACATTGGCATTCATCTCCAATGCTTCCTCTGCATCACGTTCCTGCTGTGTATCTGCGTTCTTGGGCAGTCTGAGTAAGCAGGTCCAAAGCGAGCCACTTTTTGGAAAACCCGTCATCTGTCTGCGAGGCTTCCACTTGTCACCACAAATTACATATTCCAGGGTCAAATTGCGGTTGACGGTGAACGCAGAGTTCCCCCTCACCATAGCCGTGAAGAGGGCGCCCCTGCTATTGACGTAGTGTCCTGGCATGGCCGTCCATTGACCCGTAGTGATGTTGTAGCAGTCCATGAGGCAGCGCAGGAAGTCATCACATGGGCCGTTCCTCATAACATACAGGTTGTCGCCATGAGCCACCATGCAGTGTCCGTAACTCTGAGGCTTGACCATAGTGGTGACCAGTGTCCATTCGTCATTTTTAGGTGCATATTCATAAATGTCCGTTGTATCCGGAGACTTCCAGAAACACACAAATATCCTACGCCTGGCAACAGCGCTAGCCGGCGCAGCCACAGAACGGGGCGCATTCTTACAAAATTTCCACGCACCTGTGGAAACATCACATGCTTCTACTGAGGACATAATCTTTTGGTCGAATTCACCTCCGATGGCATACAAGTGTCCGTCATGACCCACCAGGGTAAAGTTATACCTGGACTGCTGAGGACCATCAAACACACTCCAAGTGTTGGTTTCTGTGTCATAACAGAAGCTTAAGTCCACAGTTTGTTTGCTAACTCCCCGTACTCCTCCAACGATATACAACCTGTTCCCCACGACAGCCACCCCGGCCATGGAGGTGCTGGCATCTGTTGGCAGATCAGTCAGGTGTTTCCAAGTACCCGGTTCCTCATCAAGGTAAAACACCATCCTGTAGCAGTCCTGCAGCATCTTCATGGATGGAGAATGAGTCGCTAGAGCGACAAATGATGTTGGTGAAAGAGACTCCACGTAGCAGATCAGCTCCTCTGGGAGTGCCTTGATAACGTCTTGCAGGTCGGTGTAAGCATCGCGGATGAACACCGCAGCGTTCTGAAACAACCTCCACAAGCCGTACACCGCTGCTGTGTGGTACAAAAGAATGCAGTTGTCGGTATCAAGAAGGTCTATCAAGTGCTGGACTAGAACATCCACTTGGAGGAAAGCTGCACACTCTGCGGCCTCCACAATCTCATCTGGGTCTTGTATAACAGGGCACTCACCCCTGGAAACCGCCATGGCAATGAGGAAACCCCTCGCTTTCAGGCCTCCCTGTAGGTGGAACTCGTTCAGCTGGCTGTCCTTCATCCCAGAGCGGAAGAGAGCACGGAAATACTCACAGTTTTGCCCCAGGATGGCTCTGTCTATGGTGAAAACGCTCTCTTCTACCCGCACTCTCAGAGCTCCTGTTGACTCTTCTCCTTGTTCTTCCTCATTTCTGTCCCTGCTCTGACTCAAACTGCAAGGAGGCCCCATAACACCAATATCCTGCCTGTTCGTACCCAGATTACTCTGTACATGAACCATAAAGTTAGACTACATTCAAGTTAGTTTGTTTCTGTTTAAGTTTGACCTGTAAACACAAGTGTGCACATACTGCAGACTCACAGCTACTTGCCGCACTAAAAATAGCGACACACTAAAATAGCATAGAGGCCACAGACTTCAAAATAGTAGTGGGAAATTATCGGCACTTGTAATTATGTTCCAATATAATGCTGAATTAATGCAATTTAAATGAAGTTGATTTGATTAAACAATTGAATTAAATAATTATGCTGTCATTTTGTCCACAGTAGACTTATAGTGATTGATTTGATCAGTTTTACCAGTGTAATTGACTCAAATACAGAAACCCATAAATTAAGCGATGACAGTAGTTCAGAAAGCCACTCCCGTTTTTTTAAATAAAGCTAAAAAGATTATTTTCCTTCAGTACCCCTCTCTACCTCAGAAGAGTTTTGGTCCTGATGAGTTACGTTTTTTCTTCACTGAATTTTTTGGCATGGGAACGGGGGATTTTCCATGTTCTGGGTGTTCTTTTGGTCTCTTGCCCACTTGCATTTTTTCACTTTTTGTCCCAAAGACTGGTGCTTCATCATTATTTATGCCTTAGACTTGAAATGTTTCCTATATAGACTTCATTTCTTTTTTTTCTTTTAAGGAGAAGATGGTGTGATTTGTGGATTAGAATATGAAAACAAGTCTGGGGTGGAGTTCAGTCTCAACATACAGTACTAAGATTTTAGGATTTTTCTTTTTCTCACAGAGATTTTTACAACCACTTAGCAGCATATAAACATCTCTCACTGTTGTCATAGTTATTCTGGGATGTGGACATGGTCTTGATCCTCGCCAGTGGCCGGAGAAGAAGTGAAACTGAGTTTAACGCTACCCTGAAATGCCTTCGCTTTCTTTTTTAAACATTGTCAGATGCTTGAGAACTCAGCACACTGTTTTCTATTTCAAAGATTTTATGTTGAGTGTAGGGTGGGACGAAGTGAGAAATGTAGGGCTTGTGAGTTGGGGTCGATGTGAGAAAAACAATTCTTTCTACTCAGTTCAATCAATATTTTCCTCCTGTGTGGGGCTGTTCTTAATTTCCACCAAAACACTAATATGTATCATTGGTCGTTTACTCTCGTTCTGCATCACTTATAGCAGTGGAGCCTCTAGCAAGCTTTTGCATTCAATGTCCTGTGTCCTTGACCTCCAGTTGTTTATATATATGCCTTGCTATAACTTAGACTGCCTGTTCGCCTCACTTCTGCTTTTGAGGAGCACAAGCATGTCAATTCAAGCAGGAGGTTTTAATCAAACCACTTAGTTCAAGTAAAATGCAAGCGAGAGGAGATTTTCCCAGCCGCTTGTCTGTAACCTCTCGTCATCATTCAACTTTATGGTTCACAAGCTACCGCTAACCCTCATCAGCCCTGTGTGTCTATTAGTGTGTTTTTTTTGTGTGATGAGGAGAGGATCAGTGCTCTTTTTGCCCAGGGGCTGTCATTGCATTGTGGGTATCAGTAGGGGAATTTAGTAATGTTATGAACCGGCTGATTTGGGAAACCTCATTGCTAGCTCCACACCCTTTTAAAACCATTACTCCTGCAGGCAAACACGTGTGGAATTCCTTTTCTAGCTGAGCAGGGCTGAGGTCAGGAAGAGATCAGTTTCGAGGAAGAATCCCCCTTCGGTCAGAAAGAAAACCCACATGAAAGACAGGTGCAGAAAAGACCGGGCAGGCTCATCTCAGGGGAGTCCTTCTATCTGAGTCATATGGGATTGTATTAGAGATGTTCAGCTCAGATTCAGCATGTGCATGTTTGTGCTTTGCACTTTGTGTGTTTATTATCTCTGCTGAAAAGATTTTCATGCTGGAACAGGCTGGTTTTTGGTGGTCTAGCTACTGAACCAGCATGCAGTCATGCAGCTAATCAGCACAACTGAAGCTATTTGACTAGTATAGTGTGGTGAAACTGGCTTACCAAGGATGTTTTGCTTGTTATTTCTGAAATTGACTAGTTTTCTTAATACACATCCCTGGTTATTCCTGCTTATTGTGAACAAATTACATCTATGTAATATTTAAGGGTGTTCTGGTAATCGTTTTATATAGTGTGATTGGTGGTTTCTATAAAGAGCCGATCAGATGACGCAAAACTCGCGAGACAACTTTTTCTATGTGCAGCTAAAATTTCACTGGTCTGGCAGTTCTACGGGGTGTCTGAAAAGGACAATACATTTTTAGTTATTGCGGAGACATTGCAGTGACAGCAACCATACAGCAAAGACAGCAAGAAAACAGGGCTGTGCGATTTTAGTGCATTTCTTTCCTTCGTAGCGGTGTGCTTTTTTTCCTCCCTAAAAGCCCAAACTCAATGTCTAAATCAGCTAAATCAGTGATATATAAAGTCAAACCAAAATTATTCAGACACTAGATATAATTTTTTTAATATTTTTACTAGTGGGTGCAGGACACTATAGTTCATTTATGTAACTGAGGATAGCAAAATAAAGTAAACTGTGACATATTATACCAAAAAATTCTTCAAACAGTGGACTACCAGTAAAACTGGTAAAAATTTGGGACCAAAAATTATTCAGACACTTTGACCTGACCATGTTTTGCTTAAGTCTGACCTAATTAAGATAATTTTTTTCTGAGATCTTGTCATATTTTATTACCATTTTTTTAAACTATTGTGAATAACATCTTTCTCTTTTTTCTCATTAATTTTTCTCAGTGCAACATAGGGAGGGAGCCCTTTCCTCTTCCACCAGCTCCTGCTCCAGCATCTCTAGAGCCTGAAAGTTACTATGAAGATCCACAACCATATGACCCTATAAGCATCAATGGTATGTCTCTAATTGAGCCCAAAGGTGCCCTACATACAAATTATCTTCTACAGTTGATTCTTTTCTTTGACGTTCATGTCAAACCACTATTTAACCTGGTTCAAAAATGACTGGGTTACTGATTTTTGTTCTTGTTGCTCTTATCCTATGGGAGTGAACCTGTGGTCATTGAGTGCTCTGTTTGAGCTCCACTGTAGTCTACATCTTAACAGTGATACAGAGAAGCCTGCAGGCAGGGAGCACAGAAAACAGTGATGGTCTTTGTTCAGCAGTAACCAGTCCTCTGGCTCTGGACACGCAGTGACGGAAGATTGACCGTGAGCCCAGGAAATGGGGCCAACAGTGATGGGGCATTTGGCTGGGGTTGCAGAGTTCAGCCCAGTGAGGGGACAATCATTTACAATATTCTTCGGCAAATGACGTCTCTTTTTGGTCAAAGGATACAGAGGCATTAGCATGCAGCTGTGCTGTGTAATATCAACACACAAGGGAAGTGCAGGGCCAAAATCTGAGATGTTTCGGCACTTGTTTCGGCAGCTGATATCAAGCCAAACCTCATGGTTTAGGATAAGTAAAGCGAATTTCCAGTTGGATACATACTGACAGTGATGAAGCCCTAAAATAATACAAGCATTAAAACCACAAGACACAAATATTTTGTGCAGACCAAGATATCAATACTGAGTTTATGCAATTCTAACAAACATTTCCCATGCAACAAATGCACTTAAAACATATTTACTCTTCCTGTTTCTTTCATGTGACATGTAAGCCACATAAGGTTTCACTCTCTGTAGCTTCTCACCTGATTTTTTTTCTCTTCCTCCCTTATTGCATTTCCCCTTTTATTGCCCTCCTGTGTTTCTGTAGATTTTGGTTGCTTTGCCATCATCACAGGGGTCAGGAAATGCGTAGAAGCTTCGAACAGTGTGGTCTATGCTGTGATCACTCGGGGTATCTATCTCTGTTTCTCTCAATGTGCATCAGGAGAGAAAAACAAACAAACAGCACTAACTTTATTGGCTACGGTGAAGCACACGGCTCTGGGAAAACCTCATTGTTTAATGTGTCCAAGCTTGAGGCCGCTGACTTTGCATGTGCTTGCTGGCTTAAGAGCATGCCGCACATATTC
>RJVU01067793.1:5853148-5935208 GCA_003731715.1 Anabarilius grahami | reverse complement strand
TTAAGAAGAAATACGGCAAGTTTAGTAATCTTATGAACATTGGTAAAAAGAAGATTTCCTCTTTGGAAAGTCCAGAGAAGGCTGTGGATACGTCAGGTAACCAATCATCACAATATTTAATTGACAAGCTTTTAAACTACCTCACAACCTACTATTTTCATCACTTTCTCTTTGTTCCAGGCTACCTTAATGTCCTGGTGAACACCCATTGGAGAAGCCGGTGGTGCTCAGTGAAGGACAGGCAGCTTTGGATCTACAATGACAAAGGCAAAAGCAAAGTGGCCCAGCAGCCACTGTCTCTCGAGGGGTGCTTGGTACTGCCAGACCCCAGCCCTGAGCACCTGTACTCATTCCGCATCCAAATGGATGGAGAGGAGCTCGCTATCCTAGAAGTGAGTAGAGAGCAATGAAGTTCATTACTTAAGTCCTGCATAGCAAAACTGTGCAGCTTATTCCACCCACTTAGACAGGAAGAGATCATCTGAGCGACCTGTAAAGCAAACAACCACGGCATTTTGTTTCTGTTTGCAGTTTAGAGATCTGAAAGAGATGATACCACAATAATAGACTGTGGAAAGTCTATAAGTCTATAAAGCTTGCTGCTAAGTATCTCAAACAAAATTTAACATCTTCCAAAGTACCTAGCAAATCTTGGCAATTCTGTGATTGCTTCTTCCTCACAAGTGCTCTTATTTAACCAGTACCTTATTAGTAGCTTGTGCTTTTGTGAGTGTGTGTGCAATACTAGTCATTCAGCAAATGAACTGTTGGCAATCTGTGGTGTAAAACAGATCTGTACAGAACAAATATTTGTTCCAGTTAGAGCTCGACTATGACGCTGCTGTAAACCGGAAGTTACAAGGTCACAGATTAGTAATTCTTTACACTCTCATGATGAGCCACTGTTTTTCCCAGTACCACTGTCTGATGCCCTCATGTATCTTAGCATCAGGCCATCAGCCTGAATGAGATTTCTGAGATGTGTGGAACTTCCCTCTTCATTTAGTTTTGGTGTTTACAACTTTGCAAGATTCACAGCTATTATTTTAATATTCTTAGAATTTTCAGCATCGTTACTCCAGTCTTCAGTGTCACATGATCCTTCAGAAATGGTCCAAATATGCTGATTTGCTACTTAAGTAACACTTCTTATAATAAAAATACTGAAAGCAGTTTTGCTTAATATTTGTGTGGAAGATATGATGTTTTATTAACAAAGTTCGGGAGGAGCAGGTTCAGATAATTAACCTAATTAGCAAAAGTGGAGAACATTCAGGTAATTAACTCAACCAACGACAAGAGGTATAAATACAGCAGTCTTACTGTTCGTTGACAGTTAATCAGCATCCCTCATCCACCCCATCTCCTCACTTCTAGTACTATCTATTTTTTACCACAACCAGGGGGAGTACTCTTGGTTCGGGCCAAAATTCTGAGCTCGGAGCCCTCCCCCCGGACAGCTCGCCAAATACGCATAACTTTTACTGTATTTAATAATATGTAAATGTGAACTCGTGAAATAGACATTTAAAAAGAACAGTAATTTATTTGAAATATAAATCTTTTGTAACAATGTAAAAGTCTTTGTTGTCACTTTTAATTTAATGAATCCTTGATTAATAAAAGTATTCATTTCTTTAAAAACAAATCTTACTGACCTCAAACTTTTGAAAGATAGTGTATTTGTGTACACTGCTCCAACTTTTCCTGCCTTCATTCTTGAGTTGTTTATCATCAGTTTTCAGTAAGACACATCTCAGTAAACAACGACACGAGGGGACAAAATTACTGCATGGGATTCAATATAAACTTCAACATGACTGCCATCTACAGGCCAGAATGAAGTCAATAGCAAACTGACTTCCTATTGGTGGATCGTTTCAACAGGCCCAGTTGCACATGTTAAGGTATATTAATGTCTCAGCAGGGTATCAATGATTACATATCCTCCTTTTTCTATCCAGGCTAAATCCTCCGCTGATATGGGCCACTGGCTCGGGCTCATACTGTCACAAACCGGCACCAAAACAGAACCAGAAGATCTCACCTACGACTATGTGAACTCAGAGAGAATATCCAGTATTGTTAATGCCGCCAAGACATCCATGTAGTAAGTTACTTCCTGTACATCAGTAGTTTTTCAAAATTAACATACAATATTAAAGGCACAATATGTAAAATTTTTTGCATTAAAATATCCAAAAACCACTAGCACCGTGTTATATATTTTGTAACGTCCCTCCTCATTGCGTCGCATGTCAATGGCTTAATGTCCGTGTAATCCTCTGTTTCCACTTTTACTGCCGTAAAAACCATGGCATCTCATGAAAAATTCCGGAATTAGTAGTTGTAGTGTTGTTGCTTCACACAGTCGTCATAGACCACAATTATTCGTTATCGTTTGCAGCAGGTTCTGTCGCCAAAGATAACTCCAAGAAACATAAACGTACGGGTGAATCGAATGACCCAAGAAGAGTTTTGGACAAGAGGAGAAATAAAACGAGGATCAATTATTTCCTAACACTGTTTAACAAGTCTAGTGAACAAGTCTATGACAGGGTAATTAAATACGGTATGTGTTATGCATAAATAGTATGTCAGCTTTTTTGCAAATGCTGTGGGTGCGTTCAAATGTACTTTTAGTATGATTGTTTTGAACATGTAAAACTGCACTTTGTTACCCCACCATTTAATTTGACAAATAAAATGACATGTGTGAGTAGTAACTTAGTATTAAACATTAAATTACTTGCGGCTAATTCAAAAAATCATGTGATCAAACAGAACGGTTATAAAACTTTATTTCATTACTTCATCCATGAACATAATTTTGATTTGTTGCATTGATTTCCATCGGCAGTAAAGGTGAAGACAACAACTCCCATAATTCCACACTCCTTCACAGCGTCATCAAGCTACGCCTTTGTTATTGTTTTGAATAAGCGACCTCTAGAGGCGAAAATTGCACACTGTGCCTTTAAAGGAGTAGTCTACAAAAAATAACAATTTGTCATCAATTACTCACCCTCATGTCATCCTAAAGAGGTTTCTTCCATGGTGCACAAAATTAGAAAATATGAACAATATCCTATGGACTGAGGCAAAATGGCAGAAAAAGAACTATAAATGTCCCATAAAATTGTGACTTGGGAACTACATTCATAGTCATATGATAGATTTGTTTGCTTTTTTTTTTTTGTTGAGATTTTGGAGCCTGATTTGTGTGTATTTGTCAGTTTAATGCAGAGGAGGTACTCAGAGCCCAACACATACACAGACAGCCCTCCGTCAGACCCTCATACCTGTGATGACATATACGATGATGTGGCATCCACAGAGAACGAACAGGAGGTGGGTGAAACACCCTTGTGATGCTTTTGTCGTAAATCTACACCTCCCACTTTATTGCAGCTGTGTTTATTCTGAGTCATAGACTCAGAACATTCGAAGATTCAATTAGCAGTCAGCCAGAAATAATACGAGTGACAGGAAGTCATTGCTGTGACAGTGTTGTGTTTTTGTAACCCTGCGGGCCATCCAACTTCAATAATGTTTCTCTGATACTGTTCCTCTCTCCGGCTGTAGGAGGTTCAAGAGGTTCAGAATGACAGCGAGGAGGGAACAGCAAGCGCTGAGGAAAATGGGAAGGAGAGAGTGTATCTGGATCTGATCCCAGTTCGCTCCTTCCTGCACACGAGCTCGGGCAGAGTGTCACCCCAGACGTCCAACAGCGTACAGACAGAGCTGAGTCCCTCAGCTGCTCCACAGGATGATCAGCTACAGCCTGAAGAGGTTAAGATTAGAAAATCTTAAAGTCAGCATGCAATGGAAAGTCACCCTGTTTTTTTTCTAAATGCATGTTTATAGGTCTAGTTGTATGTGTTACCAAGGCCACAGTAGCACAATGTTTGCTGAATGAATGTTTGTCTCTTCTAAAACAGCCTGAATGTGAAACCTCATTACCGAGCAGCACAGAGGACCTAGACCCTCCACCTGTTGCCCCCAGAGTGGATGCAGACCCCGCTCCAGCTCCTAATCTGCACATCCAGACTCAAAAAATCAGTTTTCTTAGTCAAAGCCAAAAAAGGGCCTCTCTGTCACCCCAAACTCAATCCCTACCCCTAACGTCTGCACAGAGTCCGCCCACCTCCAGAGGAAGAGCCGCCAGCGCGGATAGACTTCTCGATAGGCTCAAGTTCTCTCCAGCAGGTGAGGGCCTACAAAACCTTTATTTAATTATACTGCTGTGTTTTCCCAACCATGCACTCAAGTGAGGATACTTGCAGTATGTGAATGTAGGTCATGACTCCTACAAGCTCCTACATATTCCCTTCTGTTTAGCAGTCCCAGGGTCGGTTGAGGTGAAATTAGGTAAGAACAGGACGGAGGCCGACGTGCGGCGTTACACCGACGACAGAGACCGGCTGGAGCGAGAGAGGGAGGAGGTTAAAAACACTCTGGCCACACTGAGGAAAGACAGACGAGAGGTGAAAGAAGAGCTAAACTCCTGCCAAGGTACTGCAGTGCCACCTAATGGTCATGTTAGGAAACACCCATGTGTTGAAGCAATAGTTCTCTAAACCCTCATGTTCACCCTCACCCTCATGTTGTTCTAACTTTGGATAATTTTTATGATGCTACCATTTGCTAATTTTATAAAATACTAGATATACTTTTATATAATACACCGTAATGTCACTGTGCTTGTAAAATGCTAATAAATGCTTTTGATTATGGCTTACATAGACCCCACTCAGCAGGCCTCTCTGGAGGCTCGTCTGAAGCAGATGGAGGAGACATGTCGTGAGGCAGAGCGTCGACGAGTGGAGGTGGAGCTTAGCTTGATGGAGGTGAAGGAGAATTTGAGAAAAGTGGAAGCTGGACCCTTTACACTGGGCACCACGGTAGATAGCAGTCTACTGGAAACTTTAACGGTTAGTATTATGACAACAGGATTCACTTTTATACAGGACGCATTAAATTGATCCAAAGAGGCAATTTTAATGTTACAAAAGGTTTATATTTAAAATAAATGCTGTTCTTTTACACTTTCTATTCATCAAAGAATCCTGAAAAAAATATTAAGCAGCACTACTGTATTAAACATTGATGATAATAATAATAATAAATGTTTCTTGAGCACCAAATCAGCATATTAGAATGATTTCTGAAGGATCATGTGACACTGAAGTAATGGCTGCTGAAAATTCAGCTTAACCATCACAGGAATAAATTACATTTTAAAAGATATTAAAGGTGCCCTAGAATCAAAAATTGAATTTACCTTGGCATAGTTGAATAACAAGAGTTCAGTACATGGAAATGACATACAGTGAGTCTCAAAGACCATTGTTTCCTCCTTCTTATATAAATCTCATTTGTTTAAAAGACCTCCGAAGAACAGGCGAATCTCAACATAACACCGACTGTTACGTAACAGTCGAGATCATTAATATGTACGCCCCCAATATTTGCATATGCCAGCTCATGTTCAAGGCATTACACAAGGGCAGCCAGTATTAACGTCTGGATCTGTGCACAGCTGAATCAACAGACTAGGTAAGCAAGCAAGGACAATAGCGAAAAATGGCAGATGGAGCAATAATAACTGACATGATCCATGATAACATGATATTTTTAGTGATATTTGTAAATTGTCTTTCTAAATGTTTCGTTAGCATGTTGCTAATGTACTGTTAAATGTGGTTAAAGTTTCCATCGTTTCTTACTGTATTCACGGAGACAAGACTGTCGTTATTTTCATTTTTTAAACACTTGCAGTCTGTATAATTCATAAACACAACTTCATTCTTTATAAATCTCTCCAACAGTGTGTAATGTTAGCTTTAGCCACGGAGCACCATCAAACTTATTCAGAATCAAATGTAAACATCCAAATAAACACTGTACTTACACGATTAGACATGCTGCATGACGAACACTTTGTAAAGATCCATTTTGAGGGTTATATTAGCTGTGTGAACTTTGTTTATGCTGTTTAAGGCAAGCGCGAGCTCCGGGGGCGGGTAGCACGAGAATTTAAAGGGGCCGCAGCCTGAATTGGCGCATATTTAATGATTCCCCAAAATAGGCAGTTAAAAAACTGAATAAAAAAAAAATCTATGGGGTATTTTGAGCTGAAACTTCACAGACACATTCAGGGGACACCTTAGACTTATATTACATCTTTTGAAAACACGTTCTACGGCACCTTTAACATAGAAAACAGTTGTTTTGAATTAATTCAAAATATTTCTCAATATTACTGTTTTTATTGTATTTCTGATCAAATAAATGCAGCTTTGGTGAGCATAAGAGACTTCTTTCAAAAACATTAAAAAGTCTTAAAGGGATAGTTCACCCAAAAATGAAAATTCTGTGATCATTTACTCACCCTCAAGTTGTTCCAACCTGTTTGAATTTCTTTGTTTTGCTGTACATAAAGGAAGATATTTGGAAGAATGTAATCAAGCAGCTCTTGCCCCCCATTGACTACCATAGGAGGGGAAAAAATACTACGGTTGTCAATGGGGGGCGAAATCTGCTTGGTTAAATCTGCTTGGAACATTCTTCCAAATATCTTTTCTTTGTGTTCAGCAGAACAAAGAAATGTATACAGGTTGGAACAACTTAAGTAAATGACAGAATTTTCATTTTTGTGTGAACTATCCCTTTAACCTGTTCCAAAATTAAATGAATTAAAACTTAGTCATAAGCGTACTGGGTGGTACAATTCAGGATAGTTAAGAATTCAATCCCTCTGTATTCTTTTGGTTTTTTTATGATTGTACTCTATTTGAACTACACAAGCTGACTTGTATTTTTTTGTTTGTAGCCCAAGATGGCACCTGTGACCAGTCCTGCTCCAAATACACCCATCACCACCAACAATGGAGATTCACCCGTGAACTCTGCCACAGCGCTGAAGAACAGACCCCTGTCCATCATGGCACCCAACAAAGGAAACGTTCTGCAAAAGGCCAAGGTCAGAGTCCACTTAAGCATGCATAGTTCTAACAGAGAGCTTAACTTTTTTATGATGACTATGATAATCTTACAATTATTACATTTTTCAGTCAAAGCAACTGTACACAACAGAAAATGACTAAATACCATGTTTTTGGACATGTACCACCATGGTAATTCCATGGCATTTTTTGAAGTACCATGTAAATTATGGTGTATATAACGTTCAAAGGTTTGGGGTTGATAAGATTTTATCATTTTGGTCAAAAATACAGTAAAATACATTAATATTGTGAAATATTGCTACAAATAGAATTGATAACTTTAATAAATTATTACTATAAAATATTTTAATATATTTTAAAATGTAATCTATACTGTGATGGCAAAGTGTCACATGATCCTTCAAAAATCTCTCTTATATGATTTGCTGCTTAAGAAACTTTCAAAATAGCAGCATTATTAATTATTTGTTTTTGTTTTTATCAGTGTAAACAGTCTTTTCTGTCAATTTTGATCTATTTAATGCATTCTTGCTGAATAAAAGTATGCATTTCTTTAAAAAATATTATTGATCCTAAACTTTTGAATGGTAGTGCATTTATAATGTGTCGATGCATTTTTTTTTTTATTTTTTTTTTTTACAATATGTTCCTATGTTATTGCCTGAGCTGATGTCATTCTCTCTATACAGGAATGGGAGAAAAAATCCACAACCTAGTAGATGGGAACAGCGAGCGCAAACAGACTTTTTAGCCAAAGCTCAAAGGACTGCTAAGGCAAATGCTTCAGGCAGGGAGGGAAAGAGGGTGTGGCCAATGACCTGCAGGCTCCGCCCCTCTGATACATCACCCTCCACTCATCCCTGCAATCAGAGGCTGAGATGGTACTGGGTACATGCAGGCAGCTGATCCAAGACAATATTTTCTGTTCCCTGCCAAATAACACCACTGGACAAAAATAGATTTTAAATCTAGTCACGTGATTTTATGTAAGATAAAGGAAGGGAATCATTGAAATTACTCTTCCAGTGGTGTGCACAGTATGTGAATGTTTCACAAGCTTGAGAAGAGACCAAAAAGAGTTTAGGAGAGCTTTGAGAACCACTATTTTTATATTGAAACATATAAATTTAAGACCTTAAATCAACCATTTGGTGCATCTGGTACATTGTAGCTTGGTTCATGTATGCTGGTAACCAAGATGTGAATATATATTACATATCCGTTCAGTGTTTTTCAATTTGTTACTGTACGCTAGCTGAAACATGCACTTTTTATTCAAATAAAAGTTTGTACTGACAAGAGTGCATATTTATGCAAAGCCAATAGTTAGCCAGGCATCCCGCTTTGAAGTTGCAGAACTGCATTTTTTCCCAGTAAGTAGAAAGTATTTGAGTCAGACAAAGTTATGGAAAAAAAATGTAATAGCTTTACAATAGATGAATGCATCACTGTAGCTGATAAAAAAATAAATATGATCAAAATCATAAGCCTCTAACATGAGGCTTTCTGTTACACAAGGATTTTTCAATATGACAGATCACAAGCAAGTCCAAATCTCAGACAGAAAACATGTTCATAAAGGGTCTTCAGTGCTGAATAAACAATACAAACAGCATCAAAACTCCTTAACTCTTTCCCTGCCAGCATTTTTTTAAAAAGTTGCCAGCCACAGCCCCCATGGTCCCCCAAAATACTTTGTTGTATGAATATCTGAACATGCAATATATCTAAAGAAAGAACAGAGCCTCTGCTTTTTAAAAAAAAAAAAAAAACATTTTATTCTAGCTTCATGCATTTTTCTTTTTTATCAACACTTGAATGTGGGTAAGTTTCATTAAAAAAGCAACATTTGAGAGAAAATCGCATTTTTGTAACAACACGCATAAGCAGTGGTTTTATTGCTTGTTTCTGCTTCTTTTTGCCTGAGTTTTGATCTGGAGATTCTGTACTCTTTCAGAAGATGCGTAATAGCTCCCCCTACGGTATAACAGTGAAAACATGGCTTGCCGGAAAATTCCGTCAATGGCAGGGAAGCGTTGTGTGATGGAAAATTCCATCAATGGTGGGGAAGCATTGTGTCATAAATGATGGAAAATTCCGTCAGTGGCAGGGAAAGAGTTAAGATTGACTATTAATTAAAAAAAATCCTCATTTAAGGCAGTAAACGCATTTACAAAATTCATGAAATAGATGCATTGGAGTGTCGTCTGGACTGTGTGTTCACCACCAGAGTGAATTGTAGAATTCTAACCCATTCGAGACGCGTGTCTCCTGCGGTGCTCCCTGTAGCTCTGCAGCAGCTCTTTTTCACTCTTGTGCTGACGGCGCCTCAGGCCTGCAGGTTTAGGGAGATCTCCTCTGGATGGCTGCTCTCTGCTTCCTGAAAAACAAGTTCACAAATCAAAAAACCTAAATATACCCTGCCAACTGTCCATTCTGAAAACACCAAAATTATGACCCATCCAGCAGGCAAAGAAAAATTAACAAAACATATGGAGAAACATAAGCCGATGTGTGAAGACATTTTAATTTGTTATAAGATGGGTTAAACAACCAAGCTTTGCATTGCAAAAAATTCTTAATCCCATTTTTTTTAATCATATTTTAGAATATAAATATACAAGCTTCCTTACGAAGCAAACCTTCCAAGAGAAAAGCATGTTAATATTTGACTTGTTTTCATATTCTGCATCTTAATTCAAGTTTATTTTTCGTACCCCAAAAGGAATTTTTTTTCTTAAGCATGAATTAATCTAACAATATGTGACCCTGGACCACAAATCCAGTCATAAGTCACATGGGTATATTTGTAGCAATATCCAACAATACATTGTATGGGTCAAAATTACCGATTTTACTTTTATGCCAAAAATCATTAGGATATTAAGTAAAGATCATGTTCTATGAAGATATTTAATAAATTTCTTACCGTAAATATATCAAAAATCTATTTTTGTGAGTGGATATGCATTGCTAAGGACTTCATTTGGACAAATTTAAAGGTGATTTTCTCAATATTTTTTATTTTTTTGCACCCTCAGATTCCACATTTTCAAATAGTTGTATCTCAAATATTGTCCTATTCTAACAAACCGTACATCAATGGAAAGCTTATTTTCATGATGTATAAATCTCAATTCTTAAAAAGTTTTTTTTTTTTAAAGAAATTAACAGTTTTATTCAGCAAAGATTAATTAAATGTAAAAAAAAAAATCTATTTGAATTTTATAATGTATCATGGTTTCCACAAAAATATTAAGCAGCAAAACTGTTTTCAACATTGCTAATAATAAGAAATGTTTCTTGAGCACCAAATCCGCATATTAGAATGATTTCTGAAGGATCATGTGACTGAAACTGGAGTAATGATTCTGAAAATTCAGCTTCCACTAAAAATGGTGAAAAACCCTTCATACGTGTCAACTTCCCATATACAGGAAAACAATAATATCCATTACTAGTACAAAGACTAATTAGTAGTTACTGTTACTGACGTGTTTCACAGTGTGGACCCTTCCACCCGCGGCATTCACAGCGGTAGCTGCCGTTGAGTAGCACACAGATGCCATCGTTCATACAAGGGTTGGGACTGCACAGGTTAATAGGTTTCTTCACGTCTGTAGAAAGCAAGCAACAGTAGAATATGAATACATAAGAGATGAAAAAATGTTTTTAACATTTTATTTTATTTGCTGTCTTACCTGCACACACCATCTGTACCAGCACATCTTCAGAGTATTTCAGGTCATCATATGAAGGTACAGAGATCATGTGATCCTCAGAGCCGGCGATGCGGAAGAGAACCTCTTGCTGTATGTCCCCGATTCCGATCACAAACACTGACACTCCGCTATCACGGATCTTCTGGGCGGGCACCGCCGCATCCTCTGCACCCATTCCATTAGTGAGTACCACCACGGCCTTGTTGACTCCAGGTCGTGCTCCTTTCCCCACCGTCAGGCTTTGGGAGAGCACATGGAGCAGGGCTGAACCTGTAGAGGCCTTCCCACCCAGATAAGCAGCATCTCCCACTGCCCTCAGCACAGAAGAGCCTGAGTCATACTTGTCCAGGTCAAAGACCGTCGCGGGCCGCCTCCCATAAACCACCAGTCCCACCTGAGCCACATCTCGATTGATGTCAAACTGCACTGAGGTGCTCCGAACAAAGTCTTGAAAGTGAACGAAATTGTCCTTGCCTACACCACTGGAGGCGTCCAGCACAAAAACAAGGTCCAAAGCTTGACCCAGACAGCCTAACAAAGACAAAAAGGCATTAGTATAACAGTTAAAAAAACAAAAAAACATAACCAAACTGAAAAGAATAGTTCACCTTCCAAAAAACGTGTTTTGGAAACGCTGCTTTAGATATTCATTGTCATATGTTAGTGCGTTGCTATTATTTGGAGCATATTCAAAAGTCAGCACGTAACAGAACTTGAGATTGGTGTGACGTATATTTGAGTGAATCGGCTTCTCCAACAAGAATAAATTTAGGGCGGGACTTCATTTTGTCCATCGGGATTTGATTGGATCGTTGGATCAGTGGTTTGCTATTGTAATGCAAGTTGTAACAGAAATGACATGGTAATAGAAAAAAACTTGAGAAATGAGACAAATATTTTGGTTTTTCTCTCAAAAGTTGTCCCGTTTCCCTGAGACACTTTGCGTTTGCCTGCAAAACCTTCTCGTTCCTCCAAGAAACTTTGCGTTTGCTTGCAAAAGTTCTCTTTATACTTGCGTGTTCACTCGCAAATTCTTCTCATTACCACACAAAACTTTTGCCTTTGCTCAAAATTTGTATTAAAAGTTTCACAAAAGTTTTGCGTTCCCCTGAAAAAAACTCACAAAGCTTTGGCATTCCCTCGCAAAACCTTCGCTCACAAAACCTTTGCTCGCAAACTTTTTGTTCCTCCGATAAACGTTTTCGCTAGCAAAACCTTTGCATTCCCTCTCAAAAACTTGCCTTCGCTCACAATTATTATTATTACGTTTCACAATAGTTTTGCATTCCCTGAGAAACTTAGCATTCTCTCATAAAACCTTTGCGTTTCCCAAGAAATTGTGTTCTCAAGCAAGTCAATCCTAGACATTACTGATTATTATTGAATTATAAACAATCATATTATTTCTAGATTTAAAGCTCTAAAAGTGTATTGTTAATATCTTGTATAGGAGATATCTTTGACTCTTCATTATTGTCAGGAGTATGTTTTGATTAATTTGATGAATTATTATGATGATGCACATTTTCATCTTCGTTAGTGTTGAGGAAATTAAAAAAAATGCTTTGTTAACATATATTTTTCATAATTATGGAAACACGTCATCACAGTCTGTGAAAAGGGTCCATAGATTAGATGGAAAACATAACACATCCTCACTAAAGAAAGGAAATATTGACTGACTCCAGAGTGAATAATTCATAAATAAAAAATGATGGGTGAACTATTCCTTGAGGTTCAACAATCTATGTAAATCAGATTTAGATCAAAAATCAGAGAATTAACAAAGGTTCAGATACCCTGGTTGTCGACACTGCAAATTTTGGCTCTTAGTTCTGGGATCTTAGCACTCAATTTGTCAGGTGACTGGTATGTGATGGTGCGCTGGGGGTTTCCTGTTATGTTGTTTATTTCAGCCTTCATCCCTTCTGGTGCTACACCGATGATGAAGATCTCCCTGTCCCGTGCGTACTTCGCTGGCTCCACCACAGGGTCCGCCGAAGGCGTCCCTGTGAGCAGCACTACCACTCGCGGCAGGTCGTCCTGAACGTCTGCAAACACGGGTATGCTCTGGAAGCCATTGCGTGTGATGTAGCGAAGGGCGTTTCCAGCCTTGGCCTGCCCACCACGATACTGCAGACGCTCAACAGCCTGGATCAGCTTCGCTGGGTCTCTGTGCTCCCCAATTTTGGCCTCGATCTTCACGTCATTGCCATATTGGGCCAACCCCATCTTTACAGGGGTGTCAGAACTCAGTACAGCCTGCATGAAACGCTTCAGGAAGGACTTGAAGCGCAAGAAACCCTCCAGAGTAAGAGCAGAGGAGCCCTCGACCAGGAAGAGCACATCCACAGAGCAGTCGAAACTCAGAATGGGAGCTGGAAAAAGAGGATACGGTTAAGAGCCGCTTTGATTGACGTACATTTGGATTCCATTCAGATTTAAAGAACATGCTTAACATACCATTCTGCATTATCTTGTGTTTATTTTAGACTTTAGTTAGGCCATAACATTGTTTAAAGGATTAGTTCACTTTCAAATAAAATTTTCCTGATAATTTACTCACCCCCATGTCATTCAAGATGTCCATGTCCTTCTTTCTTCAGTCAAAAAGAAATTAAGTTTTTGATGAAAATATTCCAGGATTATTCTCCTTATAGTGGACTTCAATGGCCTCCAAACGGTTAAAGGTCAAAATTACAGTTTCAGTGCAGCTTCAAAGGCCTTTAAACGATACCAGACGAGGAATAAGGGTCTTATCGAGCAAAACGAAAAAAATTTATATGCTTTATATAAACAAATGATCGCCTTCCAAGTGGTTCCACGTTATTCTGTGTAATTTTGACCTTCTACCGTTTAGAGGCCATTGAAGTCCACTATAAGGAGAATATTCCTGGAATGTTTATCAAAAACCTTAACTTTCTTTTCGACTGAAGAAAGAAGGACATGGACATCTTGGATGACATGGGGGTGAGTAAATTATCAGGAAAATTGTATTTGAAAGTGAACTAATCCTTTAAGGAGGAGAGGGTGCAGGGGCTTTCTACTCTCTTTTACCCATTAACGCATGCAAAAATGCATTTATGAAGGGCATAAACAAACCAAAAGATCCATCTCTCACTCTGCAGGTAAGTGGGGTCATCTGATCTAACCCCTGCCTGTGTTGTCATTCACAATGACTGACAGCAGGAGGTTATGTGTGTCATCATGTTCTGATTGGCTGGAGGATTCTATGTCAGTGTTACAATGGAACTCTTGGAGACAGATGACAGCTTCTCTGAATCTCATTTAGGAAACTACCAGCCCCATTCTAGAAAATCCATGTATATTTGTGTGGTCAGAAATAACTACACACATTCTAATGTTTAAATGTTTTTGGAGGCTGCTGTGCCATTATTTGAATTATAGTACTATTATTACAGTATAGTAAATAAAAACAAATCAATTCTAGTTGGTCATTTTACAGCTGTTGGCCTGTAACAGTGACCACACATAATGCTGATAATCCAAAAAATGGCTTTAAGATATCATTTTTTAAATGCATTTTTAATATTTTGTAAAACAATAATAAAAAATAAAATAATTATTATTAATTGTTACAGTAATATTTATTATTATTATTATTATTTTAATATTTATTATTAATCATTTAGTCACTACTTATGTTGTGTAAACTGATGCTTTGGCAATAAAAATATATAATAAATTAATATTTATTTATTTGTCACTGCTGCTGTTGTGTATATCGATGCTTTGGCAATATTGTATGTATATCAATAATGCCTACCATTTTTTAAATAAATGAATTTGGTGGTTGCATTTCACGGCACAAGGCAACACATTTGCAACAAGTTTTCTGACTTTGGAAGCATTTGTAGATGGAAACAGAGTGATATTAGCTCATAATTAGAGTGTCCCTTTCATCTGAAGGACCTAAGACCTCTGAGCTATATTTCAGTCAACCATGACCCTGCCCAGAAAGCTGACCCACACTGTAATGTGAAACCATGAGCTGTTTGTGGCAACTCCCACACACGCATACAATCTAACCAAAGCCACCAAAACAAAACCCACACAGCTCGCAGTGAATGTGAGACAGGGACAGCTCGTTAGATGCCGAGGAGTGTGGGAAGAGAGGCACATGAATGTGAACTCACCACAATTGGGGTCACTGCCGTAGCCTGTGGGACACTCGCAGCGGTATTTCTCCAATCCCTCAGATATACATGTCCCCCCGTTCTGACAGGGCTGAGAGTCACAGGGGTCTGAAGCGAGGGGGAATCATTTCTATTAATCAAATTTTGATCATTATTGAATTAAATATTCATTATTCAGTATTCTGATTCTTAGGTCTTACCTGGACAGATAGTTCTGTGACAGACAACAGGGTGCTGCCTGTAAACTTTGTTATACCTATAAAACATTGTGAATTCAGTTTCACATTTCTGAACTCTTTTATGTTTCACCTCAAGCCATTAAACCTCAAAATTAATAATAATATTTGCCACTTAAAGGATTTGTTCACTTTAAAATATAGTTACCCCATGATTTACTCACCCTCAAGCCATCCTAGGTGTACATGTCTTTCTTCTTGAAGACAAATAAAATCGTAGTTATATTAATAAACACCCTAATGCTCCTAAGCTTTTTAATGGCACGGAAACCACCTGTTTGAAACTCAAAAAAGTGCATCCATCCATCATAAACGTATTCCACACGGCTCCGGGGGGTTAATAAAGGCCTCCTGAAGCAAAGCGATCCGTTTGTGTAAGAAAAATAGCCATATTTAACACATTATAAAGTAAAATAACTAGCTTGACGTCACATCAGTTATGCTTGTTTCGTAAGTTGAATACAGAAGGCGTAGGATGTAGCCTAAGCGTTTTGAACTGCGAGAGGTCTTGCACTTTCTTTGTAAGTTGAATACGGAAGGCGGTCTGGCGGAAGCTAGATTATTTGACTTTATAACATGTTAAATATGGATATTTTTGTTACACAAACGCATCGCTTCACTTCAGAAGGCCTTTATTAACCCCCCAGAGCTGTGTGGAGTATGTTTATGATGGATGGATGCACTTTCTTGAGCTTCATACTCGTTGGTCCCGTTCACTGCCATTCTAAATCTTGGATGCGTCAGGATATTTATCAATATAACTCCGATTGTGTTCACCAGAAAGAAGAAAGTCATATACACCTAGGATGGCTTGAGGATGAGTAAATCATGGGGTAATTTTAATTTTGAAGTGAACTAATCCTTTAAATGATCATGACAACAGTAATAATACTATATCATTGTTTTGGTCAAGGTTTCTGTAAGACAATGTGAAACCAGTTTCACTCCATCCATTTCTGTTATTGATCTCCTTTATGTTTCACCTCAGGCCATGAAACCTTAATATGAGCCTGAGACACTTTAGAAGAACAAAAACACACAATATGATACATTACAAATATAATCTCAGACCTGAGGCATCTCTGTGACTAATGATCCATGCTGGTGTATAATGGTGAGAAAGAGTCAGTATACATTAAGGTCATTTTAACTGGTCATTCTACATTGTTATGTGTCACACAGATGGTTTTCAGCATCTCATGGAATGAACATAGTGTTTTAAAATGGGTCAAAAGCATCTCAAGACCCATGCATTTTGTTCAATTCATGTCATTACCTGTAATGAGGGCAGAGGGATGTGTATGGTGAGTATCCCTTGGACCCTTTCCAGCACATGAAGTTTCCCTGAAGCTCTTTTACCGTCTCCAGGGTTTTCTGCACACACGGGTAAGACTCCACCTTACACCCTGCAGATATCACAGTGCAGGAAACGTCACTCGCTGTTCATAAACCCAAATGGCGCTGTTGATTGAGTCACAGATGATTTTTTTACCTGAAGGTACGGCAGTGCAGACGGAGGAGGTGGTGAGGGTGGTGAAAAATCCGTTTACAGCATCACTGAAGTGCTCAGCGAAGAACACATGTGTATCCGATGGGCTGCTTGCCAATTCACGGAGCTCTTCCCACCTTACGAGAGAAAGACAAGGCATGATTTTCAGTAAAACACTATACAAAAAATGCGTTTGTGTTTGCTAACTTTTCTGACTGGTTATAATGGGCCATATCTTGTTTAATGATATATGCCAGGCAGTAGGGACATTTATTATACATTGTATATTAAAAAAAGAAAATGCGATCCACTGCTGTTCAAAAGATTGTAAAAATGTTTTGGAAAGAAGTCTCTTATGCTCTTACTGCATTTATTTGATCAAAAATAGAGTAAAACAGTAATATTGTGAAACATTAGTACAATTTAAAATAACTGATTTCTTTGAAAACAATCTTGCTGACGTCAGACTTTTGAACAGTAGTGTTGGTCATGCAGTCATTTCCAGATTTATATTACAGAACATATGGTGCATTAAAATTCTGCCGATACATTTTGAGCTGTCAGAGCATATGGTGTTGCAAGAGCTCTGAGGGGTTTCATTTATCCAAATGTCACTGTAATCCACCCAAAATAGACTCCCAGCTGTTAGATATGGCCATTAAGGTGAGTTTATCCACTGAGTTTCTCTCTTCCTCCCGCACCTGTTGGGAAGCTGCCATAAAGCCTCGAAGTAAAGAGAGAAGACAGGAATTACACTATCTGCAGCCTTTCCAACAGTAACAACACACATCCAGGCTGTCAGCAGCCTTTTAGTGTGCAATAACACACCTGTTAGTGTGGCACTTCTGTGTCTGAGAGCTGTCTGCACATCAGTTTACTGACTAATAGAGCTGAAAACATTTAAAATATGACTGCACCTGTCCCTGCAAAATGTTCACTCAAAACAATCACTAACTAAAAAGCACAGAAAAATAACATGGTTTTACCTTTTTTTGTAATTTATAATATATATATAATTTACAAACATTTATGTTCTTGACAGGTTTTGTTGAAGTGGGTAATTAGAGATGTGAAGGTTTTATTCCATGATTGATGTTGTGTGTTACCTGGGGTAACGGATCCCCACGGCAAACAGAGCCACTCCAGAAAGCTTGAGCTCCGAGGCAGCCAGCTGCACTGCCCCCTGGGACTTTCCGTCAGATAAGAGGATGACGACGCGTGGCACTGTGGAATTGCGTCCGCCGGAAAACCCCTTCCTCAGAACGAACTTCAGAGCCAGACCTGTCTGTGTACTTCCACCTCTGAGCGAGAGAAAGAGACAGACTTACTTTAAACATTTTGCATTTTTAAGACATAAAACTGAGAGTTTAGTATATCAAAATGAACTACTGTGACATGATATTCCAGTCTTTATTACTGAGCTTTGTGGCTTGTCACACCTCCTCTGTTGAGAACATTAAATCAGATACCCACAGCAGCACAGTCAACTTCACACTGCAAAATGAAGATGACAGCCTGGCAGCGAGTTTTCTTTGACTGCCTCTCCTCTAATCTCATTAATTTCACTATAGCAGCCCCTCAGAAGTCTTCGGATAACACAGAAGCCTTTAGTTCCCTTCAGTTCACTGTGTCCTTAAAGCACCCCGCATGATGAAACCTAAACCAATTACAGCACTCTCAGGTTCACACAGGCTGCATCTTTATATTTGGGTTGATTCAAACTCTGCTTGCCTTTTTTCCAGTGTTAACACTGTACATTCTCTGTACTTCATAAATTAACACTTGATACATAAATTGGAGTATTTAAAACTTTATAAACTATAATAACTGGCATTGGCAACGACCGTATGCAAGTTGAGTTCCGACAGAAGAGTGACCTCTGACCCGACGTAGGATGTAGGAGTAGAGTAAGCTAGAAATCCTCCGACATTTCTCTTTAAAAATTCTAATTTGAGACTTCTAATTCGTGATCGGTGTTTTGTTTTGCTCTATCCTCTGCGCTTCCATGTTCGCCAATACGTCAAACATCGGGTCAGAGGTCACTCTTCCACCGGAACTGGTTGCCGGAAACCAGTTATTATAGTTTATAAAGTTTTAAATATGGATATTTTTCTTACAAAAACCCATTGCTTCGCTTCAGAAGGCCTTTATTAACCCCCTGAAGCCGTATGGATTACTTTTATGATAGATGGATGCACTTTTTTGGGCTTCAAAAACTTGAGCCCCATTCACTTCCATTATAAAGCTTGGAAGAGGCAGGATATTTTTTAATTTAACTCTGATTGTGTTCATCTGAAAGAAGATAGTCATCCACATAGGACGGCATGAGGGTGAGTAAATCGTGGGATCATTTTAATTTTTGGGTGAACTATCCCTTTAAGATTAATGGAAAATGTAAACCATAGAAAAATGTTGATGTAAACTGAAGACATATTTAAGATTGTAGAATATACTACTTCAAGGTCACCAATCAAAGTGACCTTATACAGAATTGTTTCTCAGAAATTGTCTTGTAATACTGATAATATATCCGGAAATACCAAATCCAGTTTCATGAGTGACTTTTTAAACTACGGTATAACAGCAATATTTTTCACTGTCAACTACTGACAATGCTCCTTTATGCAGTGCTGAAATACATGATCTCCTCATCCTACAGGGGATATTGACAAACTGCCAGTGGAGAAACAGGCATGTGCACAGCTGGGCTTTTCTCCATCATCTTTTCTCACAGTTGCTCAGCTAGACAGACAAGTGGTGATATTTTCATGGAGTGGCAATCTGAAACGGTAATTTCACAGCTTGTCGAGGGAGATGTGGTATGTCCTGACTGGGTGATGAGGTTTAGGCCAGCTGTGTGCTCAGAGTGTAATTCCGCTACTAGTCATTACAGAACCCTGCACACCCTTCACCACAAAAACCATTAATTCAACTTCATCAAGTCATCCATCACGACACTCATGCACACACATGTTGAGAGTGTAATGTAAACTCAAGTCCCCATGTCTGTGTCTGTGTCAACAAAGTCTCAAAGATATAAAATGGAGTGAGATATTTCTCATCCTCCACAGGAAGCCCTGATAGACTCACAATAACACTAATCACTGTACCTATAGTGGATTTTCTTCATCTTTTTCTTCAGCTCCTCCTTGCTCTTGTAGGAGTCTAGACTGATTTCCAGTTTGGGTGTGGAACCAAACTGAACCACGCCAACTTTCACCTGCCCAAAACAGAGAACGCAGTTAAAAACATGAAGAGGAAACCAACATAATTGTTCAACATAATGATGCCAGAATTTAAGAACCGGCATGCAAGAATTCTGTCATTATCACCCTAATGTTATGGAAGCTGGTTTCCGCTGGAAGTCAGAAGTCACAATTCTGACATTTCTTCTCGCAATAACTCGCAATTGCGAGTTTATATCTCATATAAAACATTTTTTTGAGAAATAAGTCAGCTGACCATTGATTTTCTCGCAATTATGAGTTTAAATCTTGCAATTCTGAGAAATATAAACTGCACAATTCTGACATTTTTCTCGCAACTGCGAGTTTAATTCCCACAATTATGACTTTTTCTCTCAGAATTGTGAGATAAACTCGCAATTGTGAGGGAAAAAAGTCAGAATTGTGAGATAAAAAGTTGCAATTACTTTTTTTTAATTTCTTTTTATTCCATTTTGGAAACAAGCTTCCATATTATGTCATTCCAATCCTGTATGATGCAATTTTTTTGGTAGCGATCGATGGCTGTCATATTCTAAAAGGTATGATAAACAACATGAGCACCATAAATTTAAATATATATATAAAACTTACATATGCTATATTACTAAGTCTTCTGAAGTCTAATGATATCTTTATGTGACAAAAATAGACCAACTATTCACAATAATTAGTCATTATTCCCTGATTTTGTCATCAGTGTTGTTTTTATCCTTGAATACCCCTGATCACAATAAACTTTCATTACTTTCATTACAGCATAATGGACTGAAACGACACTTTAGCCTACTTTTGGTTGAGCTTTTCCTTTAATCTGACATTGATTTTATCCAATCTGACCTTGCCTGGTCTGACATCGAGAGCCTCACACAGCTTCAACATGTAGTGCCGGGATCGTTCGAATCCTCCTTTCCCAACGCTGTAGGAGCTGTCCATCACAAAGAGAACATCCATCGCTGCAGAACACTGCATCACTGACCACACACAGAATTCAGATGGTAAGGTTTGTGTTTTCTTCTATCTTTAGCTACTCAATGGTCACTAATGAAATAAAGTCAAGACTGATTAACCCAATGGCACACTAAAATAACACAGCAGTGATGCAAAACAGCAACACTTACATGTTCACATAAACACTGGCCTATATTTGACACCTTTAAGGAGCTCAAAGGTCACCTGTGGCATGTTCTAGCAGAGATAAATACTCACAAACACATTACAGCAAGTTTGTGCTAGTCAACCGGCTAAATTATAATCCATGTAGCTGTCATGTTGGAACCCGCCGTCTGTCATAAAGAAGGTGATTAGACAGAGACGGCATGCCGCTGTCTGCACCAGCACACAAACACATTTACCTAGCTATACAAATGTAGACATAGCATAGAAATTTATTGTTTTTATGCTACTTATAATTTCTAAAGACAGGATTTAGCTAACTTCTGGGGGTATTTTGGCCCCAAACTACAGCTAAGTAAAAACTCTCACATGCTTTCTTTGTCTATGTGGATTCATTCTTTCACACTTTTAATATGAAACTAAAGTAAAAGTAAACACTGGTTTTTGACTCCCTCACACATTTAATATGGACACACATTGGCATTAGATCAGTGGTTCTCGTTATTCCTCTGCACTAAAGTGCTGCTTTGTAAATGTTTGAGGAGTTGTCACCTGGTTTTCTGGCTGAGAAAAAAATAAAATAAAATCAACACTCACTTTCTCCAGCAGCGTTGATTTTCATAATGGTTTCAAGATCTGTTTGCATTTCCTGCACTGAGAAAATGGACCAAACTATAAAGAAAGAGATACTGTAGTTAGAGGGTAATAGGTATTAGACAGAAACTATTTTTTTAAATTTTTAAAAATTAAAAGCTTGTAAACCTGTCAAGTTTCACCCAAAAATCCAAAGAAATTAGATATACTTTAAAGGGGACCTATTATGCAGCTTTTACAAGATGTAATATAAGTCTCTGGTGTCCCCAGAATTTGTCTGGGAAGTTTCAGCTCAAAATACCCCACAGATCATTTATTATAGCTTGTCAAAATTCCCCCTACATTTCTCAACATTTTATCTCGACTTTTTTCTCGAAATTTAACGAGTTTGTTCTCGTAATTTAACGAGTTTATTCTCAACATTTTATCTCGACTTTTTTCTCGAAATTTAACGAGTTTTTTCTCGTAATTTAACTAGTTTATTCTTAACATTTTATTTCATCTTTTTTCTCGAAATTTAACAACTTTAATCTCGAGATGGTTTTATTTTTTTATTATTGCTTGGCCCTAATCCTCTTCCGTAGAAAATAATATAATGTATTACTTCAATTATTTTTATACATCATAATAGAATTTCTTGTACTGCCTATTTTTAAAAAGTTTACTGAAATATTTCAAAAAACGTGTTACAAGAATCACACATGGATGGATGGATGGATGGATGGATGGATGGATGGATGGAAGTAATGAATATACCAGGGAAAAAATTTGCTTAATTGTCTTAAACAATGCAACTACAATATAATGCAAAAAAATCTCAATGGTCATAAAAACATTTTCAGGTGAAATGTGACCTGAACATGTGTTTGATGATACTGACCCAGGTACTCCCTCAGGCACTGTCAAAGTCAACAACAGGTTACACAAATGAGTCATTTGAGCACGGCTCCTATATAGCTGATCTGCCCCCTGCCCCCAAGACACAGCTCCGTATGGAACTCGCTATAATTCAGAACGATCAGCATTCCAGCAACGCCCACTGGACGTGAAGAGAACGGTCAGGCTGTTCTGGCCCATGTTTTCCGCTCAAATGAGCAGGGTTCAGAGCGACGTGCTCTCTCATGCATTCAATTGCTGATTGAGAGGCAGGGGCCATGTGAACAGCCCAGGGCAGTGAAGTCCCTGTGTAACGCTCATGTGGAGTGGAGTGCGCTTGAGAATCACACACTTTAATCATGTGCTTTTGTATCCTAACACTCATGCCATCATGCAGACGGCTGCTCTCAGCACCTCGCCATGGTAACAGACCACGACCTAAGAAACCTGCAGGACCCCCCGGGTAGATGAGGGGCAGGGACAAGTTATTAAGCCACAAAATGTCAATAGTTTAATTCCACAGATGGAGATGAATACGGATCTGGGTCATTCTGAATCACTGCAATTTTCACAAGAATTCCAAAAGAGCAAATTGATACCTCAGAACCTTTGTAAATAATTCAATAAAAATAATAGCCATAGTACATTTTTACACACACACATAATATATACACATTACACTGTGACAGGTACAAATAGATTATCTAATCTGCGGTGATTCAAACTGTTAATGTAAAGCTTATCTAAAGAAGAAAGGACTGGTAATACTGGAAAGGGGATGTCAGAGTTAGTTATTTTCATATGATAGACGACCAGCATCAGTGATGTATGGCTCTGAACAAGTCAACTTGTACTCGGTCAAGGTGAATCTCCCCGCAAACCCTGCGGTGATCCCCCCTGACAGGCTGTGGAACCGAGAGACATTTTATCGCCTGATTTGAGCAGTTTGAAGAACTAAATCCCTCTTTAGATTTATGGCATATGTCCAGGAATGTAATGGGAAAATATCTGAGGAACACATGGGTAGATATCTCAATTAAGAACTCCACACTCCAACAAATAGAGGGATTTAGTGGAGGCCTCGGCAGGACAGCCAGTAAATACTGTAAAGTTTTTGAACAGCTTTGTATCGCTAAGTCTGATAAAAACTATTGCTGGCAGGGTAAATTCTGTAAAAGTTAACGCACTTTTTGAGTAATAAACATCTGGCTGAAATTCTTAGTTGAGGGATATAATGAATTATTCTTTTCAGATAAACATCTCAAGTTACTAAGAATAACCCATTTCTAAAGAAGAGTTGCACAATGAAAGATTAGGAAAGATATGTATCTAAATTCAAGTCAACAAACAATATTAAAATCTCACTTTGAAAAAAAATAAAATAAAATAAAAAAGTAACTAAGAGACCCAATTTTTTAGTTTTTCAAGCACTTCCTCTTACCTTGGCCAAACAGGAGCATGAGAAGGAGATGCAGCCGGCTTCTAGAGGACATTTTTTGAGCCCTGAAATTTAAACAAAACAATAATCGATTAAAAAGGAGGAAAGATTTTTTGTATTTTATATTTTTTTTAATTGTCTTTGAAGAGGCCAACTACTGAGTAACTGCATGTGCCAAAAAAGGCTTTGAGAATGCTAACAAAGAAAAAGCAGCTGTGAGAGAGACTATCTGTGAAAACAAATTTGGGAGAGAAAGATTTCTTGGAATTTCACCCATGATTTGGTGGGCTTGAGGTTAGTGGGGCAGCAATTTTTATTGACCCTCAGGGTCACTGGTTGGACAAGATAGGAACATGGGATGGGAAAGAGCCAGGCTGACTGAGGGCTATTTTGAGATTAAACCTAACAAACTAATGGCTGAGGGACACAGGTAGCATGAAGTCTGCAAAGATAGTCTGTACCCTTATGCATCATAAAATGACTGACAGAAGTCAAGGCCTGCACTAGGATCCATGACAAAAGTTTTATGGGTGGGCAAACTCTCCCCTGAGCCCAATGAGGAGGCTTTATTGAGCCCCAGACAATGTTCCTAGTAGTCCCCCTGATCACAGGCAAGCTCAAGTCTAAGCCAGTCAAACTGTCGTCACATCAGACTAATCATTTCCTTGTCTGTGTTTTGAGAAAAGTAGAGGAAGAGCCCAGCCATGTGTGGAGAAAACAGCATGATACTGTTCATCTCAGATTAAGTCCCCCTGAAGCCACAAAATACTCCTGTGCCACATTCCCAGAGCTTAAGGTCAAAGTTCGTATCTTTAAGAGCCCAACTTTTTTATTAAATTAAACATGTTGACAAATGCCAGCTGGCTGCACCAGACAGGAGAATTATTCACCGCCACAAGTCACTGGATTCAATCTAAACGCCTACCTGTTCTGCTCTGCAATCAAAGTCAAGCCAACAACCATCCAAAACCAACACTGTAAAATTAAAGAACTGGCTCATGTCCAGACTACTAGAATTATCTACTCATTTCCAAATGAATTATGCATTAACCACAGGATGACATTGTTTTTTGTTTGAAAGAAATAATTTAAACACTAATATTCGCATGGATGCATTAAATTGATCAAAAGTGAAAGTAATGACATTTATAAAATTAAAAAATATTTCTATTTTTTATAAATGCTGTTCTTTTGAACTTTCTATTCATTAAAAAATATACCATGATTTCCATAAAAATACTAAAAACTGCACAACTGTAAAAGTCTTAATAAGAAATGTTTCTTGAGCATCAAATCAGCATATTAGAATGATTTCTGAAGGATCATGTGACACTGAAGACTGGAGTGATGGCTAGGATAAATTACATTTTAAAATATATTCAAATAGAAAACAGTTATTTTAAATAATATTTCACAAGAGTATTTTTGACCAAATAAATGCAGCCTTGGTGAGCATAAGAAAATTCTCTCAAACTTTGTACAGACTCCAAACTTTTGAATGATAATTACTACATTTGTAAGGTTTTTTTTTTTTTTTTTTTTGGTAGAAAATACCTCAGACAAATCCATAACACACACTTAAAGACACCTACCCTCACACATATTACAGCTAATTCCAGTTTACAAACCTTCCCAAATGTAGTCTTTGTGGTTGATAAAAGCAGATAACAGTATTTCAAGTCTATATGGTCAGATCTACATCCAAGATGACAATCATACTGGTGTGTAATCAGTGGAATCTTTTCTTCAAATGCGTTTGCAAGACATTTAAAGAGCACAAGCAAAATGTGTGTGTGCGTTGTGTCTGCACTGTTGTATCTGATTGGTCAGGTTCCAGGTGTTAAGAGCAGTTTAAAAGGCAGAGTTGTTATCAGTTTTGGAATGAAATGAAGTGACTATTGAGGCAGTTCGGACCCGTGAAGATACTCTTTGATCGTCTCACTCACGGTTGGTCTTCTGAAGATACCCACAGAGCACACACTCAAGAGAGGAGGCGTTAGGAATGCCACCTGACATTCTTAAAGATAGAATCTATTCTGTGAAGAATCAAATCCAGCAACCTGAAAGAAAGACTTTTGGACAATTCAGCCACACAGCACTCTTTCTGAGACTTGAAAATCGGACTATAGTTGTTGAAGGGAATCTGATAAAATCTTACCCTGATAAGCTGCATTTCCTGCCTGTGAATGAACAGCAGGAAGAAGACAACACTTGTTCAGGTGCCATTTAAGGGAACCTTCTTTGAGGCTGATAATAATCTGGATTCTATAAGAGCACCTCACAATCCTGCCATACGATAACCTTGACTAACAATCCGTCTCGGTCTGTGTAACAAGTGGAGCCGTCTAGGGCCACATCAACCCAGCACTGGCTCTGCTCTCCTAATTCTTCTTTATTCCCAATTTCATACATTCCTCACTGGTCTAAGCTTTCACTTTAATTATTTCCTACTTTATCTATGAACAATTCCTTACTCAATCTTTTAGATGCAAGGATTTTTGTGTCAGCACACCGTAATAGCTTCAACAACTGATTGCCAATTAAGTTTAGAATACAATGAACCAATCAGAACCCAGTTTAGGTCAGATAGCTGCTAATGGTGGATATTTTGATGAATTGAAAATGTAAGTTTTTTTCTATGTATAAACTGTTTATATAATAAAATATGTTTTCGTAGTTTGTGTTGTCCCTTATCAGTGCAAAATTATCACAAATTAAAAAGGATTCATACCAATATGGTCCAAAACCCCACTTTTCTAGGGCGTTTCCAAACTATTGGAGGGCAGTGTATATATTTTTTGAAATCTTATAAAAAATTTTTTTTTTTACATTTTCTCTAAACTTTTCCATGTACTCCATTGTGGTCCCCTGGGGGTTCTCAGACCCCAGTTTTGGACTAACTAACTAAAGTTGTGTCAATAAACAAATGAGTCACTTTAAAATCCCCTGAAAACTACACAAAGTAGTTACGTTTATGGCATGAAACAGAAGTTGTGATAATCTTTTCTTCCCTGTTGTGATGTACATCCAAGTGAAACAGCTTCTTGAACAAGAAAAAAAATATAGGGTGGGACTTGATATTGTCCGTTGGGAATTGATTGGATTGTTGTGGTTTGCTATTGCTGTGACCTCATGTGAGAGACAGGTTGCCCCGCCCTCACGCCAGTGAACAAATCATCAGAAATGTCTCTGCAAGTGGGAGGGGAAGTTATTTTGATTAAAGAACTTTTACAAAATAATAATAATAAAGATTGTTATGGATGAATCATTTATAAAAAATAAAAAAAATACTGCAATATCTCATTAAAAAAAAAAAATCTAGTATTGTTAATTTTGACTTTAGTAACCAAATCATGTGTTCAAGTTGGAAACTACATCAGCTTTCATACAGTTGAATTATATTTTTAAACATGCTAAATATATTTGACATTGCAAAGCTTAAAAGGCAATGCTTGTTAATGGACAAGACACAGGTGTATGCAGCTGCTTGATCCCTATGCACTTGGAGCAAATGACTTGAGCTTAGTGCACTGGACTCTCCTATAATAAGAGGAGTGACAGCAAATGAGAAGAGAGGCTGAGGATGAAAGGACACAGCATTTAAATGCCTCCTGCTGGGTTACTAAGGTGGTCCTTATTTAAGGCTCACTTAATAAAACTCATTTGTGACAATCAATTTTATTTGGAAAACATTTTAAGACATTAAGAATGAAATAAATTATATACGTTATGAGAAACTGCTGAAATGTATTTGTTGCCTTGAAGCATAATTAACGTTAGTTCATTAATGAAGGAAAGATCATCCTGTGCAGTGAAGTCACGCATGCAGCCACTACAAATAAATAATTTGCACTATCTGCAATTGTTTAATCTTCTGATCTATTTACTTCATATTAAGCAGAATAAAATTGGTCAGTAAAGTCTGTAACACCAATACGAAGTCTATAAAATCCATAACACTCTTCTGTGCCGCTTATTTTAATTTACTTTTTTTTTATATTCTGTCGCACAATGTATTCGTCCTTTCACAACAAACATTTCATTCATACCATTCCATTGTCGAACAATGTTGTTTCCAAATAATAATAATAATAATAAATATACGTTGATTATGGCAAACATAATCGATTTCATTCAGTTAAAATGAATCTTAAATTTCAGTTACAATGATTTCCCAATGTGTGTAACAATTTAAACTATGCTATTAAAACGATTCATTAACCTACATTACAGTAATACTCCGTGACAGCGCAAGATCTTAGTTACACTCTTGTAATTTCAAGCGCCGCTGCACCGACCATTTTGAGTTTAAAGTTTCGGAATAACAGATTTCAGCTCAATGAAAACTTCAAACATTTGTATTAAGAGCTAGACAAGTTAAAACTCGGATAGTTTCTATTCATAACGAGTGTCTCACCTCTCCGTTGTGTTCTCAGCGCAGGTACTGAAGTGTGCTGTAACTCTCAGGTCGTGATGAACAGGAGAGGGTGCTCTGCTCTTCTACTTCCGTACTGAGTCTGACTTCATCCTCGGTTCAAATCACTCTACAGACCTCTTATCAAGCCAAGACCAAAATGCTCGCGAGACAAAGTTATTAAAAATGTCACCTGTGTTTTTTGAATTCAGTAAATAAGGAATAAATAAGGAATTGTTCACTCCACAATGAACATTTTCATGTTGTTTCATACCGGTACATCTTTCTTGCAAGTGACAAAAGAACAGCCATTCACGTTCAAAGCATCTTACAGTGAAGTGAATGGTGACTCAGGCTGTATGTCTCTAACATCGATTGTGTGCCACAGAGGAAAGTCAGTCATACTAGTTTAGAGGTGTAAATGACAGCAAATCTTTGTGTGAAGAGTTTAGTTACATAAACAAACCAAGCCACTTTAAAATGCTTGCATAACCAATAAAAAACACAGGGTACTCTATAAAGAAAAAACAAATGGCTTCAAACAAACTTAAGTACTTTTTTAATCAAACTGGCACATTAAAGGAACAAAACTGGCCATAGAAAAACAAAAAACTGACCATGTGGAACTGGAAAACTGAATTGCAGTGGTGCATTATTCACGATTAATAGTTACAATCTCTCTTGGCTCAAGAAATAAAAGCACAAACATTATATAGGTTATAATAAAACAATATCAACAATATTAGTTCAATAAAACAAAAATAAAATATTCACACCTCTGTAAAGATAAAAGCTACTTGACACTGAACATCTCAAGTTACTATTTGGTTCCACCAACTTGTTTGACGAGGAGCAGAATCAGTTTCTCAATATGGTCAATCTAAAGGGAGGAAAAAGACAAAAAACAAAAGATTGAATGAGTCATATGTATGTGTAAACTATGATTAGCTTTCCAAAAAAAATTAAAAAATCATGACTTGTGTCTGCAGCTTTCCCAACCTTTTGCTTCAGCTCAAGACAGCAGCATGACTGGGAAGCTAGAAAGATATTTTGCAAAAAATAAAAATAAAATAATAATTAGTACATTTGTTTTTTCAAGGCTTAGACTACAGACAGGTTTCCCCTTAAGCAGAAATCAGCAGTTGGCTGTGCACTAGGCTAAACCACTCGGAATATATCTGCCTGTTAAAGGGTTGGTTCACCCAAAAATGAAAATTCTGTCATTTATTACTCACCCTCATGCCGTTCCACACCCGTAAAACCTTCGTTAATCTTCGGAACACAAATTAAGATATTTTTGATAAAATCCGATGACTCAGTGAGGCCTCCATAGCCAGCAATGACATTTCCTCTCTCAAGATCCATTAATGTACTGAAAGCATATATAAATCAGTTAATGCGAGTACAGTGGTTCAATATTAATATTATAAAGCGACGAGAATATTTTTGGTGCAGCTTCGGAGTGTTATGATTCTTCTGTGTCGAATCATGATTCGGATCGCGTGTCAAACCGCCAAACTGCTGAAATCACGTGACTTTGGCGCTCCGGACAGCTGATTCGACACGCTGATTCATTACGCTCCGAAGCTTCCTGAAGCAGTGTTTTGAAATCAGCCATCACAAGTCATTATCTTCTCGCCGCTTTATAATATTAATATTGAACCACTGTACTCAAATGAACTGATTTAGATATGTTTTTAGTACCTTTATGGATCTTGAGAGAGGAGATGTCATTGCTCCCTATGCAGGCCTCACGGAGCCATCAGATTTCAACAAAAATATCTTAATTTGTGTTCCGAAGATTAACGAAGGTCTTACGGGTGTGGAACAGCATGAGGGTAAGTAATAAATGACAGAATTTTCATTTTTGGGTGAACTAACCCTTTAAGGCCGATTCACACTGCACTGACAGACACCAACCAACATGGACAACCACCAGATTATAATACGTCACTTCTCAGACATTCAACGACCCAAAAAAAACAAGTGCGGACCAACACCATCAGGCCAACATGCTGATCCGACAAAACCCAACAACGTGTCTCAGCATCTGTCGGTGCAGTGTGAATTGACATTTATTGATTGCAAATGTCAATATTTTTATGGTGTTTTGCAAGCTATTAGTCTTAAAAAAAAACTAAAAAACACCAATAATACCCACCACTGCTGCCCTTTGAGCTTGTAATGTCCTGTGGCTCAGTGCATTCCACTGTAGTCGTCGTCTTGGGCATGTTTTCTGAAATCAGACATAATAAAATGTTTGACAACTGCTTCCCTGGATATGATGACAAGGCTCCTTTTAAATAACACCTTTGAGTTACAGCTGAGAACACCAGGTGGAACAGCACCTGTGCACCAGAATTTCATTGCTAAATATCCTGGACAAATTCTTGCGCAAGCCCAGTAAACACCTACATTAATACTTAGTCTTGCCTACATGAATTCTGCTCAATGTTTAATTCCTCACCTGGTTTCTCAAGCCTGTAGCTGGCACTTAAAGTCGGGGATTGAACTTCCAGGTCAGGTTTCTTAACGTCTGCAGACTGAGTTTGATCTGCAGGCTTGTTTGAGCTGACAGTTTGTGCCTGTCTCTGATCTATATCCTTTTTCTTCTCAATGACAGTGGCAGGCAGCTTTGAGTTAGCCTTGCTCTGTCCTTTCTGCAGAGCTCCAAGGATGATGGAATTAATGTCTCTGTCAGCTTGACCTGACTGCTGGGTAAGGGTTAACAGGTTGGAGGTCCCATCAAAGCTCTGCAGAGTTGCCAGGATGCCCCCACTCAACTGAATCCCAAAGAGTTCCAAAACTTCAGTGGGCCACACTGTAGGAAAGTGCTCTTTACCTGTGCGAAAAAAAAAAAAAAAAACCTGGCTCACAATCACAGTCCGACAATGTTAAAAGAAGAAAGGTAAATCTGTCCTATGACTTAAGCTGGGCTCAGACTACAGGAGTTTTAGGCCAATTTATCCCCATTGTACCCCCTCCCAACAATCTTAGGAAAAAACTTGTCAAGATTTTCAAATCTTGTAGTGTGTGAATGTTTGAGATTAAGAAGAAAATCTGTAAAGATTCTCCTTATGTACATGATGCAACCAGATTTCATAGTCTGTTAGGATTTAAAAACACCTGTAGACTGAGCCCAGTCTTACAAGCATTTTAACATCAGACGAGTGGAAGTCTTACCTGCCAGTGAACACCTGACGATCTGAAATGGATGCTGGAGAAGTTCTTTGGTGATGGGAAGGATACTGGAGACAGGGACTGTCTCCATGTTTCCATAATCGGCGTAAATTACATGCGCATGCTTGGTCGTCACCTCCAACACAACGGCTCGGTACCAATTTTTGTCACCTGAATGAGGAGAGTTTACTGGTTTAAGAAACAACATCAAGGGGATATCAGTAGCACAACCACATTACACAGCATTACAAAACTCAAAACCACATCACAGCAACAACTCTCATAAAAAAAAAACATCAAGACATGACAGAATATTTGAGGTATTGAAAAAAAACAACATTTAAAAGGCACTTAAACAGAGGATTGTTGGGCGCACTTTTACAGCTGTAGTTTAACTCTGAGGTCTGAAAAACGCACTGACGCGTTTTGCAGGTTTCTTTTCACATTGCAGTAAAACAGACTTAAAATACTCCGTCATTTTTTGTCATAGAGACATAAGTAATATATCAATTGAAACTATAGAATGTCTTTTTATTTGTATACACTCAGAGTAAAAACAAAATGTTGTGCTTTTTGTAAAATAAAGAAAACTAACATGATGCGTGATCTCTCGTCTCCCTCTGAACGAAGTCCAATCTGATAGTTCTCAGAAAATGAACTGTAACTTAGTAAATACTAATCACAAAAAAATTACACTTATGTCTAAAAAAACTTTGAAATGTCAGGTTTTAAATCGTGTAAGTCAAATCGAAAACAAACATTCTGTGTTTATGTAATCTGTATGATAAGAGAGCCATGTCAGAAGTCCGTGATTCAGCTCATTACCCACTAATGCGGCCACGCCCACGGAGACAGCGCTATTCAGACGCAAATTCAGTCAATACATGCAGACAGTTTCAATCGTGTATTTATTATCTTGAAAAGTGTTTATCTGGATGTTAAAACCATGGTTAGCCATCTCTAGAAGACATGCAGTTAGTTCCTGTTTACTTTTCTTCAATAGATGAATTTTAGATGAGTTTTTGTTTCTTTAGCGCCCTCCGGCTGCAGTATGAATTGAAAACACCATTCATGGAATAGCCTCTTCTTCTTTAGATTAATTTGTGGACTAAAAATGCACAGAGAGCGCCCTCCGACTGCAAGTATGAATTGAAAACACCAGCGCTCATAGTAATGACATTGAATATTAAATAAATATAACTCCTCTGTATAGAAAATTGGCATAAACATATGAGAATCCAATATTTCTCCAAATGTGCATGCTTTTAAACTAAAAGCCTATATTCAGACTCTATGCATCACAGAAATACATTATATTTTAAAGTATAATATAAAACCATTACTTTATATTGTAATAATATTTTTCTGTATGTTTCATATACCATGATGAGCTTGAGACATCACAGAAGGTTTTTTTCACAGCCTACCTGACTGAAATGCCTCATTAATATGCAAGTAATTTCAGCTCATTACTATTCAATTCTTTTGTCTTCTCAGGTGAGAATGACCCATTATTCATCATTATTCACGATGATTCACGCCTCCACGCATATGGTGTTCCTTGGCAAAAAGTGTCTTACAAAAACTAAAAAGAGTAGTCAGCATAATTTTTACATAATTCTGAAGCAAAAACTCTAGTCTACAACCTCCAATACCCTAAAGTATTGTAAACACAGATTTACTATACTTTTTTTGGCCTTATTTCAGTGACTTAAGTTTTTTGTTTTTTCAATAACCAAGCATAAACGTTATTCCTTCAAAAATACAAACATGTACATACATGTTCCTCACATATTATGGTAGCCTAGTTTGTGCTGAATACAGTGTAATGACACGTGTCATTTATATGTTTATGAACAACTGAAAAAAGCACAAATGTCAGGGCATGTCAAAACTTCTCCAGGCCCCAAATCAGCCTCAGGCTCCAGAGGGTTAAAAGCTAGGGGTGTAAATCGGACAGTTCATCACGATTCGATACAATATCGATTCTCATAGCCAGCGATTCGATTTAGCCATATGATTCGATTCGATCAATATTTCGATATTTTGCGCCTATTTTACAGAACCAGTAAAATTTTTATTAACTCACAAGTGCAATCAAAATATATAAATATTTATTTCAAAATTTCACATCCTGAACCCTGATTGGGACATCCACAAATAAAAAATTCACACAGTAATCTAATGACAGCTTATGACATGACAACAGTCAAGAAAGTATTTTAGTTCTGTGCTAAAATGTGTAATGTCAAAAAACTGATAAACAAGGAATACATACATACACACACACACACTTAAAAGACATTTCTTTTAAATGTATAGCGCATGTTTTTAATGAAGCAACAACATATAGGTAGGACAAAACAAGACAGGCTATTAATATTCTTTCATTGTGCAAATTTATTATAAAGGCTCCAATACAGAGCGGCACAAAGCACTTATGCGCATCCCGTGTGCAGAATGATGCGCTTGAAGCAACACAGAGTCACAGCGCGCAGCGCTCCTATGCGGCAGTTTATTGACCATATTCTTTTAACAGTTTTAAATTTCAGTTACTGTGTGTGTGAAGAACGATTCATAGCGCTCTATTTTCCAGTGTAGTGATCTAACAGACACTGTTTGAGATGTGTGCGCACTGCTTTTTGCAAGGCTTTAAACACAAGCAAATTATAAACTTTCGTGAAGATTCAGCACTGGCCCGATCGGCCAGTGACAGTTTAAATAAGAATGCACGCATTGGCGATAATGCATAGAATGATATTGTGTGAAAATGTGGAGAATGTTGAAACAATTGTGCCTCTATAAATAGCCCTCAGGTATCGATTTTTTATGCGTTGCATCGATGCATCGGATCGTTAGACATTAGATCAATGTATCGATCTATATCGATGTATTGTTACACCCCTATTAAAAGCTGCGAGTTCCACTACAGGTGTGTCATTTTTAGACAAACCTGGAATTACTGGCTTTGCTGAATCCTCACCTGATACTTTTTAAATAGCCATTTCATTACAAACACTTACATGTTTAGTACTTCCAATATATTTTTCACAAGTTCTTAAAATAAACTAGTTTGATTCGACTGACTTGAATAAATGTGCAGTCAGCTGAATTTCCTGAGTGCACTAAAACAACTAAATGAACCATCCAGATTAATTCATAACATTGCATATGTGCTACTGTTCAAAAGTTTCAAATGTTTTTGAAAGAAGTCACTTATTCTCACCAACGCTGCATTTATTTGATCAGAAATACATTAATATTGTGAAATATTACAATTTAAAAATCTATTAGTTTCTTAAAATAAAAAAATAAAAAATAAAAAATCATAATGACCCCAAACTTTTGAAAGGTAGTGTATATTATAAAATAATAGTGCTGTTTATTTGCAAATATTAACCATATAGTTTAATAACACTGCACATGTGAACCCAGCAGGAGTAAGCCACAGGTGAAGGTCAAACTGACCTGAGAACTGTGCACAGCAGGCAGCTCCCGGTAAAGGGTGGCACTGATTGGGGATTGGCTGTTTGCTGCAGTACTTTGCAACATCAGCCATAACAGCCTTCAGACCCTCTACATTCACTAGGGGAGACAAAAAAAAAAATTCAGCTTAAAGGATTAGTTCACTTTCAAATAAAATTTTCCTGATAATTTACTCACCCCCATGTCATCCAAGATGTTCATGTCTTTCTTTCGACTGACGAAAGAATAGATCCTATTCTATTCTACTTACGGAACGAACACGGTGCCAGTTTCGTTTTTTTTATCGTTTAAAGCCCTTTGAAGCTGCACTGAAACTGTAATTTTGACCTTCAACCGTGTGGAGGCCATTGAAGTCCACTATATATAAGGAGAATAATCCTGGAATGTTTATCAAAAACCTTAATTTCTTTTCGACAGAAGAAAGACAGACATGAAAATCTTGGATGACATGGGGGTGAGTAAATTATCAGGACAATTTTATTTGAAAGTGGACTAATCTTTTAATGTAAAGCATCATTCTAATGGTATAACCATGGTTATAATAAAATAACCATGATAGCTAGACTTTGTTTTAAATGTCACACTACAAGTGCACACCTTGTCCAGGATTCATTATGTAAAAGAGACTAGGGCTGATCACTGCTGCCACCCTTGGTTGAAACGTCTCACTGCAAGGCAGCTCCAACGTCTTCCAGTTCAAAGGAAAAGAGCCACCTAGTTGGCAGTGAACATTATTTAATCATGCACAAGAACAATAAACAATGACCTGCATATTACTAGTAATAACAATTACAAAACAATAAAGCCATATATAAAAGGTTTTACCATCAGTCATGCTAACTTACTTGATACGGTTAAATCTTCTGGGGCACTGGCAGCTTCATTGTTCTTCACTTTCAAAGGCTCTTCAACAGGTGGATTCTGATCAATGGGTTTTAGAGAGGGCAGATCCTCAATCTGATTGGAAGGTTTAGTTGGCTGCAGTGGAGGCTGTTTCACCTGTCCACAAGCTCTAGCCAGGTGCTCAGAAACTAGCACAGCAACAATGCTTTGTCCAGCGCTCTCCAGCTCCACCCCATAACCCTTCTCAGTGATGGACAGCACTCTGCCACTCAATGGCTGACCGGCACAAAGACCCTGAAACTTGTGCATTGCCTCTTTACTCCACTGACCCTCCACTGCTTCTACTCCTGCACACATTGATTGGCCAAAAGTACAATGAACTTACAATGTTGTATACAGAATACAAACTTACATATTCAGAATACATATTTAGTTATTGTAGTTAAAGTCCCTGTAAAGTCATTTTAAAGAATGTGTTCTGAGTTTGTCACACCGCAGAAAAACGTGTTATTAACCACCCAGCCAAATTTGAATGATTAAAAAAAATCAGCAAATAAATGAAATAAGTCATCAAAATCTCGAAAAAATGAGCAGTATTCTCTGCTCTCAAACGCTGGGGGTGTGTCCGCTGTCTGCGCTGAAACCACACCCACTCGCGAGAGCTGCCATCTCAACTGATTTGTCTAATGAGTCAAACATACTGATGCATATAAACAAAAGAATCATTTAGAGAGTTAAAAATTTTTAGTTGAGTTACTGTGGACTACCTACTAATAACATAAGCAAACTCGGCAACTTACACTCATTGGTGGGCACGAACTGCCGACTGTTGTCGAGTCGACAAATGACGGCGCCACGAGACGGGAGGATGAAGGCCGGGATGGGAGAGACTCTGTCCGGCCCCATATAACATCGGTTATCGGTGGGACGGTAGGAAAGCCGAGGCGGGAGGGGGGCCGAGGTCTGTTCAGTCACATTCACCAAAAACAGCGGATTATCTGTAAATCCCAGCTGTCTGATGAAAGTTTGTAAAATTATCCGGTGTAGAAAGATCACTTTTAGAATCCTTCATATCGTCGTTTTAGGAAATTTAAATAAGGAGACCGAGCATATTGTATATTATAACAACCATGTAATATGCATTTGCGTGACGAAGGCATTACTAGCTAAATGTACAAAGGGCTGTATGATATTAATGACACTCGAGAATGAGCGAGTGAACCACTGTAGAGGCGGCGCCACGCTCGGTGCGTCATCAACAGTTATATAGTGTTAGGGGCGGGGCTATGCGTTTTAGCTCCGCCCAAAAAATCCTGAGCAGAGACTTGGTGAAAAACTGTTTAACGCTCTAACTTCACAATTAAGCACTACACAATTCACAGTCTTTGTAATGTGTTTCAGCAATACATTTGAAACATTTATAAAGTGTTCAGAAAGAATTCTCAGAATTGACTTTACAGGGACTTTAATGAGGGGAAAATATCCTAGGCTTGCAACCATAAAAACTAATTCTGAATAATTCATAGCCACACACAAACTCCAACAGAGAAAGCAAACCTGCAAGCCAGCAGCGTATCGCTTGGAAAGGCAGTTTGAGCAGGCTCTGAGTGATGGCCTTCAGATGTGCTGCCTCCACCTCACAGGAGTTCCCATAATCCACAAAATAAACTCTAGCCCTACCCTCTCCACACACTTCTAATACCATGGCCCTGTACCATTGGGCATCTCCTGCAAACAGGAAGCAAAAACATTGAAATTGAATTTCTTTCCCAAAGAAATGAATCATTTTATTCAGCAAGGAACCATTTTATTAATGTGACATTAAAGACTTAAACATTGTTACACAAGATTTCTATTTTAAATGAATGCTTTTTAAAATTTCTATTAATCAAAAAACCCTGGGGGAAAAAAAAATATATATATATATATATATTTATAAGTTTCCACTTAAAACACTAGGCAGCACAACTGTTTTCAACATTGATATGAAATGTTTCTTGAGCACCAAATCAGCATATTAGAATGATTTCTGATGGATCATGTGACACTGAAGGAATCACAGGAATAAATTGCATTTTAAAACATATTAAACTAGGAAAGTTATTTTAAAATTGTTATATTTCAATATCTATCTGTTTTTACTGTATTTTTGATCATATAAATGTAGACTTGTCGAGCAAATGATACTTCTTTACAATGCCAAACCATTTAAAAAATCTTAATGACCCCAAACTTTTTAAACTGTAGTGTATATCTAGTATCTTAAATGCATGAATAAATGTCAGTTGTCAACTCTGATTCCAGTAAATAAACTTGTTTGAATATGAAAAAAACACCGTTTTACAGTTTGTTTCTGTTTACTTTAATTATAAGCGTGTTAATGTAATCATGGTGTTTCCTTCTGAAGGATGAGTCAGTATTACCTGTGAAGAGAGCACAACATGGTTCTCCCACAGTTGGTGTAAAGGGAGCCCTGTCCAATTCACAATGCTTTTTAAGCTCATAGGACAGCTCTGTCAGGACATGTGAATCTGCCAGACAGAAATAAAAACTTAAATTACAAACATAATGTGTCACACAGTGTAGAAAGATCAACATTGATGGACAGTCGCACCGATACTGTAGTTGTAACAGTAGAATTCATCCAGGCTCTTCAGAGTACTGATCACCAGCTCCACCTTTTGACCATCGAAGGGAAGTTCAGCACAAGTCCACTCCATTTTCTCAACAACAGGCAGACTGAGGACTAGGGTAAAATTAAAAGATATTCATTATAAATCTTCCTTATTAAAAGCGGTCAGAAATGGCTCAAATAAAATAAGGTTCTTCACTTACGGGGCATTTCAGGGAAGGATGCCTGAGCTGGTTCATTCTTCTCTGTCTCCAAACTTTCAATGGCAGCATAACCCATGTTAACCAACAACTCAGCGACATTGGTCTGAGGGTCACTGGACTCGTCGATCATGGACACCAGAGCCCTACCGTCCTTCTTACCCAGAATCTCAACCCGAATGAAGCGGTTGCAGACCAGACGTTTCACCATCAAAATGGCCTCCTCTGACCAGTCGCCTGCTGGAGACTTTATACCTAGAGCAATAGGACCACGTTAATCAAGAAATTAACCTCTGGCTTCTGTATATGCTGAGCCAATTACACTTACAGGTGCTCAGTGAATAAATCATTATACTGTACCTGCCAGAGAACAGGGAATTGCTTGTGTTGCCAAAGCCAACAGCTCTTTGTTGATCGGTCGTAGACGATTTAAGTCAACTTCCTCAGAGTTTCCAAAGTCTATGTATCCGACACACACGCGATCCTCAGAGGAATATGCCAGAACTTTAGCTCTGTACCACTGGTTGTCCTCTGTAATGCATAAGAAGATAGCTTCAGAAGACAACACTTCATTTTTACAGTTTTACAATTTCAACAGCACCCAGTCCGATTCGCCAACGGGAAAGCACACTTTAAACATTTTTACATGAATCAAAAAAAAAAAAAAAAAAAAACTGGTCTGACCTGAGAACAGTGAGCAGCAGACAGTTCCTGGTGCAGGTCTGAAGTTCTCACTGACCAGAGTGCTTGAGCAGTGCTCCCTTAAATTCACCTGCAACTGCTGGATTACACCTGAATACATGAAGATTACATCATACACTCAACCTACTGAAAGTGCAGTATATATTTTATTTATAAAAAATTAAAAAGGTAGAAAATGACAACAGATGATGCTAAAACACTGCAGCAGCAAAGTAAAAAATTATTTCCCCGTCATATATACAATACACTACCATTCAAGAATATTACTGTTTTTGATCAAATAAATGCAGTTTTGGTGAGCATAAGATTTTTTTTTTAATTACCTGACCGACCCAAACCTTTAAATGATAGTGTACGCACCAATGATCATGTAATAAAAATACCATGTAATAAAAAAAAATGTTTAATTAAGATAAAACTGTGTTTTAAATTGAGTTGCAGAAAGCTCACTGGCATTTTCAAGCTTCTGACAGAGGATCTCTGAGGGAGACTGGAGGTGGGTGACCACTGCAGTGAATGTGTCACCCACTCCCTGAGTCAACGGCTCTGGAGGCCTGGCTTCAGAGTTCTCATTCTTTCCTCCAGACAAGCGCTTGAAGTTTTCAAAGGATGCCGTCAGCAAGGAATCTAAAGAAAGAGTGAGAAACAGATCAGGGTGAAAAAATCTAATTAAAGAATGGAGTGAATCATTTCATGAAAAAAAAAAAACAACAACAACAAAAACAGATACAGCAGCAACTCACTGATGTTGTGTTCAGTCTGTGGTTTGACAGGAACATCGTCCTTTATAGCATAGCCCTGGTCTATCAGGAATGTGCTCATGTATTTACCTGTGGGGGGGGGGAGAAAAATAAAATAAAAAAAATAAAAAAATTACACTGAACATCTTATTCATTTCAGACAAAGCTCTCCAAAGAACCATGAATGCCCTACCAAGCGTGCTAAGAGGAAAATCTACAGCAAGCAGAGCTCCATCATTCATGATGTCCAACACTGTGAAAGTAAGGCTCTTTCCAGTAATTAACTGCCTAACAGCAATAGTGCATTCGCCTGTCCAACTTCCTGTCACAGGCTTTATCCCAGCAACACAACACTGCAAAGCCTGTGAAAACAAAGCAGCTTTGGAAAAAGCATGACAGTGACTACTGCTGGAACCATAAGTCATTTAACAAGAACTGAGCAGTTTAATGAATTTTCAAACATCAGGAATATTGCAAACATTTTAATATATTTGGCAGTTCAATTCAATGAAATTATTCAACATTTGTCAATCAGAAATGATTAGTCAATCAGAAATGTTCTATATATACATATATATCAATATCTATATAGAGTGCACACATAAATATACACAGAATTATGAGTAATAACAATATAATATTTTGGAATGGAGATGTAACTCACAAATGGCGGTGCAGCATCAATATTGTCAGAGAGAGGCCTTATGTTGTCAAGTGTCACATTCTCCTCATTCCCAAAGTCAATGTAAAATACACTAGCAGTTTTGCGGGCCACATCAACTGACTGAACCTCAGCTCGATACCAGTTCTAAAATAGTGTGAAAAAAACCATACTGAGTACTACAATACTCAATAAAGTCAATGTTTTAAGATAAAACAAACTTAACCTGTTAAGTACTGCACTGATTTAAAACAATGCATATTTCACAGAAATTCTAATCGCTGTGGTTCTCTGACAAGTTTAATTAAAATATAATGATTTGCCTCACCCGATCAAGAGAAAATTTAACCGCACAGAGCTCCCCAATTTCAGGCTTGTACTCAGGAGCAAATGAAGTGTTATAGGCCTTCTGGAGCTCTGCAGTGATGTTTTTCAGGGACTCCATCATCTCAATTGACTGCAGGTGGATGGAGAACATCCCAGGGTTCCTCAGGTCAATCATTGTACCCTGAAAAAAGATGCTCTGTGAGGCAGTATGTCAATAGAGCTTAAAGCAATATAGGCCTAAAGGAAAGTACCTGTATCTCAGCTCCTTTGGAAACAACATTCTTGCGCAAATCACCTCGAAACATTCTCTTTGGCTTTAGGTCAACACAGATCTCCTGTAAAAGAAGAATTTTCTGAAGGAATTAGATGAAATAACTATTGCAAGTGTAAGTCACTATAGCAACCAATGAAATACCTTAGCTTGAAGGCCACGAAGTCCATTTCCAGATGGCATAGCTGTGGATTCCTTCATTTTCTCACTGATCGGAAAGAAAAAAGGAAATTTTCACATTGTGCTCCAAACCAACATGCAAGTAACACTGATATACAGAGAACATCACTGCTAGTACCTGGTAACTTCTGAGATGGGTTTGCAGACATGTCGATGAGCTTTCCAATCCTGAGTCTGACAAGCTACAGAACAGTAGCACGTTTTTTTACAACGAGTGCACCTGAAGTTTCCTAAATAGGGTACAAGAAATCTCACTAGTAAATGACCTACTCACTGTGCTGATCAAAGCCAGCCAGGACATGTTTGCACCACTATCAGTGAGCAGGACCACAGATACACTATTAGGGCTGGACGATATGACCTTAAATCAAAATCTCAATTAATTGAACATTTTACCTCAATTATGGATTAATTCATTAAGACAAATGCAGACCTTTATTTTTTCATTTGAAAGTACTGCAATTATTTATTTATTTATTTTTATGTGTCGGAAAAAATAGCAAGGGAAATTGTAATTATTCTTTAACTAGTGTTTTCTGAGTCAGGGTCGGCTGCAAAGATGAAGTTGCCTAATAATAGCGCACATTTATGTATGTTAACATTAGAATGAGCAGCCAAGTAAAGCTGTTACTTCTTACATGTTTCAAATGATAAAGCATACTTAAGGTCGATGGATAAGCCAACATTTGGATTTCCGGCCCAACATATTGTAATTACCACAAGAACCCACCTTTAACGATCTGTCCCTCATGGAAGGCGCGAGTGACTTCGCCACTTCCTGTGGATTTTTTTTTTTTTTTGTGACTAACCGACTATTAAAATTCTCGTCAACAATAGGGGGCAGCCCTAATGTCGTGTTAGCTGATGCCTTCGTCTTGTTGTACAGTGTTAGGTTTAGCAAAATCATCTGCTTAAGTCTATTGCAGATATAGATATTCAAACATGCGTCTAACTACGGTTGCAGACGCTCAGTCTACTTGCTCTTGAATGTTCATGGACTGGCTTTGACTGTTGCAATATGGCGGATGAGGTAAATTAATTAAAAATGAGGTAACCAAAAAGTTTCTCTTAACTCATTGACAGATTTCTTGTTTTAAGCATAAATTCAATTTTGAATAAATTTGATAAAAAATCTTAAGTCATTATACCAACCAAATAAAATCAAGCAAGTTGAACAGAAATCAAGCTAAGTAACCTACCTTGGTGACTGCAGTAATTGCACAACTTTACCAATGGGCCCAACATGGACCCTGCTGTCTGTGGGGGAGACAAGAAATCTCCACACTGTGGAAAAATTAAACACTTTAAATATTGATACTACTGCAGAAAATGGATATCTAAATAGCTATACAACCAATGTCAGCATATTAAGAATAGTATTTGACTTTAAAAAAAAAAAAAAAACTTGAAAAGATAAATCTTCAATTATATATAGAGACATTATCATAAACATACATTCAGACTGTTTTTTGCAGAAACCACATTCTCCTTTCTGACAGCATCACTCTTAGGATCTAAAGAAGTGGAAAAAGAAAGATCTAGGTTGTATTTTTTCAAGGGTCAATGACATGCATGTCTAATGCTCAAAACATTTAATCAATACCATCTAGAACGTCACTTCCTAGCAGATGTTCTTGAGCGAGATCCTGAATTGCTGGTGCTGGTCCTCTAGGAGAAAATGAACTCGGTCCAGTCGCAGGTCTCCTCAGGGGGAGATTGGGTCTTATCAAAGTCTGAGTGAAGGATCGATTCATTCTTCCCTTGGTTTCACTGCAAGGTGAAATAACACACTATTAGTCAGTAGTACTAGGAGTTTGGGCAGGCATGGGACCATAGAGTAGTAGTCAATCCTGCTCCTGGAGATCTAACTTCCTGCAGAGTTTAGCTCAAAATCTGCTATAATACACCTGTCTGTCATTTTTAAGTGAACCAAGAGACCTTCAATATCTGGTTCAGGTGTGTTTGATTAGAACTACAGATAGACTTACATCAAGCAATGTTTAATTAAGGTGGAGGGTCATGTAGGCTTAGGTCCTGGCACTTTTAACAAGTGAATGTGTACAACATATATATCAGCACGATATACACTGATAAATACATATATATTGACTGAAACATAAGGTTTAATTAACGTGGAGGGTCATGCATGTCCTGGCACTTTTAACACGCATATGCGTAAAAATATCAGCACGATATATACTGATAACACTTCATTTTCTATAAACATGAACTGAACTGAAGTTATAGTAACTGAACTAACTAAAAAATACAGTGTATTGAATATAATTATGTCAGTATTGATTCTGAGAAAAACGCAAACCTGTTCACACGTGGCCTACTAGGTTAATCGATTGATTTTTTTTTTATTCAAGTATACCCTTCAGCTTGTTACATATGTTAGGCAAGACAACTTAAGTGTAAATTAAAGAAATAAATACAAGTGCGTAACAACTTTCCCGAATGTAATATTTCGGAGATGAAAGATTCTTACCCTTGACACAACCGCGTGCTGTAGGGATTTTATGCGCATGCGCAATTGAACGACCGCTGAGACCTAAGGACTTCACGTGACTGAGGATCCTTCTGCTTGTCACTGTAACGTGATATATTTCGTTAGATACTCGACGGGACATCTTTTTAAATATAAAAATGTATTTTAAAAAAGCACATATACAGTGCCGTTCAAAAGTTTGGGATCGGTAAGCTTTTTAATGTTTTTTTTTTTAAAGTCTCTTATGCTCACCAAAGCTACATTTATTTGAAAAAAACAACAACAACTACAACTACAGTACTCTTGTAAAATATGACTACAATTTTAAAATAACTGTTTTGTATGTGAATATATTTTAAAATGTACTTTATTCCTGTGTTGGCAAAGCTGAATTTTCAGCATAATTATTCAGTGTCACACGATCTTGCAGAAATCATTCTATAAGCTGATTTGCTGTTCAAGAAACATTTATTATTATTATTATTATTATTATCAATGTTAAAAACAGTTTTTTCAGTATTCTTTGATGAATAGAAAGTTCAAGAGAAAAGCATTTATTTGAAATAGAATCTTTTAATACTAGGCCCTATATTAGAATGAAATTGAAAGTAAAACAAAAGTCTCTCAAATGAAACAAATACTTAAAAAAAAAAAAATACTTGTAAAAATTACACTTGACAAAGATTGAAGGCTGTAAAGAGTCTTATTTGTTTTGCTGTTCTTTTCACCCTCCACTGTTTAAATACATTTATTCAAATTAATATCTGAACTGGAATTTAAGTTCCACTTACTGTCACACATGCTTAGTTTCATTGTGTTTTGGTTCTGTTTTGTTCCCGTTCCCTGTCATTGTAAGTTGACTGTTAGTCAGGGCACTGATCAGGGAGTCGGACATTTTAAGGGCTGTCTCAGTCGCAAAAACCTTCGAGGGCACTGAAATGTTCACTTCATAAAAAGTCCCACAATGCACTGTGAAAAACAGGGAGCATCGATGCTCGCTTAATGTTCGCTTAATGGAATTTCTGAAGCACGAAACTTAAATCACTTGAGCCAACTCGCATATTTATCATAATGTACTTTATAACATTACCAGTAATGTCAGAAAGATATCAGCTCTGCTGTTGTTCATAAATACCAGTAGTGATGTTGTACAATGAGGACGTTGTCACATCTCCGGAAATAGAGTCATCAGTATCCCAATGTGTAGTGAGCCAGAGTCCTTTACTGTCCTTACCAGCGCCCGAATTCGTGAACACGATATACTGGTTCACGAGCTCGGGAGCTGTTTGAGATGCACCCCGGTTATAGTGTGTGTCAGTTTGTTTCCATAGTTACTGATTAGTTTCACCTGTGTTTCATTTTGCTTCCTTTGTTTGCCTTGTGTATTTAAGCCCTTAGTTTCCTTGGTTCTTTGTCTAGTCTTGCTTATGCTGGATGTAGTTTTGTTTTGTTTCTTCTGTGGTTCTCCTATGTGTTAGTGTCGTGATTAAAAACTGTTCCTGTCCATTGTTGTGCGCTTCGTTACAACTATAACTGTTACACTTACATTTGTGAATGCAATATTTAAACTCATTTTTTGTCATACGATATTTCTCTCTTCTTGATAATAAGAGATATTAAATTACACCAAGGCATTTTTGTATAAATGCAATCAGTTTGTACAAGTATAAGAAACACTTTCACTTTCATCCACTTGATCATGTCAAAATTTGTGGACTTCAAAAAGAGAAAAAACTCTGGACTTCAATGTTTTCTTTAAATAAATAAACATGTACATTTCTTACAGAAATGTATTTATTTTCACTGAAGCCTTATTGCGAACATGCCACTGAAGTTCTGGCCAAAGCATCTGCCATCATATGACAAAACCTTTATCAGTTTAAACAGCAGAATAACATAAGTATGATAAGGTATCAGGCTATGGTAATTCTGTCAGTCCACTTTTGTGCAGGAGGAAACCTGTGCTGGGTTTTTGTCTAGCCAGAAAAACCAGCTGTTCCACTATGCGGCAGTGGTGGTTGCAAAACAGCACATTTGAATGGCAGTAAATGGATGGTCCCATTGGAAAGTGTTTAAAGCCTAGTTTTAAAGGTGTTCAGAAAGAGGTAAGACGGAGATTTCATCCACATTTGCATCACTCTTGTTGTGACTTGATGTCAGTTTGCTTTTTAGAGTTGATTGAGCAGAAATGAACTCAAATAGCAGTTATTTCAATTGGGTGAACAGGAAGAATGATCTTCTTTAGCAGTTTGCTTGTGTGCAGTATTTAAGTCAGAAAGTTGGCAAAGTATTTAACAATCTGCTCAGATATAACGTTGGAATCAAACACAGACATTGTTGCCTCAGCTGTTCTCAGTTAAGATATACAGGAAATACACATTTAAGTGTTTATTTTATTACGTTTTATGTATTTGTGTGTATAGATTTAAATTACAATATATCTTTAATAAAGGGTTTTTCTCATGCTTTGAGCCAGAAGTCTGTTCAATAGCACTGACATACACTTAACTCTTCAGCTGTATTCCTATTTATATTCTAAAGGTTTTTACAGATCAATCTAATGTATAACACATTATCCCAAAAACATGGTGACATTTTTTTCTGCCTGTTGGCAGTATTTTTTTTCTGGTTTATGGAGTGATAATGAAATATGCAAAAATCCGCTTCAATCTGTAAAAACCTTTAACTCTGATGTGAACAAAATTCATTTTGAACCTGACTTTATCCAATGTTCAAATTTCTGTTTTGGAGATTTGTGCATATTTAAATAGATAATGCCTCATTTGCATATTAAAACAGCATTTTAGAAAACTTGAATACAAAACATTTGTCTTAATGTACTTAATGATAAATCACCTCAGGAAGTATATGGTGACATGTTAGTTAAACTCTTTACCCTATTCGTGATATCAATTCTATACTCTGAAACAAAATCATGTTTTTGCACATACAGGTCAAAGGTAAATCTACTGACATTCACTAAACAATGAAGAGGCTGAACAGAAAAAAGACTATCGATATAGTGAAAGAACTAGATGCTTTTCCTAAAGTTCCAGAGAGCTATGTTGTAACATCAGCTTTTGGAGGCACAGGTGAATTTTGACATTTGCTGTTTGAATATTACAGTAGATGTTACCTGTTACTGACTTCTTGGTTCTCTCTCCAGTGTCACTGATTGTTTTCATCCTCATGGCACTTCTGACCATATCAGAGTTTCTTGTGTACCAGGACTCATGGATGAAATATGAATACGAAATAGACACAGATTTTACCAGGTGTGTATACTGTATTTGCCATGTTTACAGTTATATATTTATATAGATTTTTCAAATACATATTTGAATAAATTATAAGATCTGGGCTGACTTGTTGTTTTTGTTTTGTTTTTACAGTAAATTGAAGATAAAAATTGACATCACAGTTGCCATGAAATGTGAAAGTAAGTGCATCTGTTACGCATTGGAATTGTTTTTTAAAACGTTTTTATGCCCGGACTGTATTAATTACTCTGAATCAACTTTTCTTGTCTAGGGGTGGGTGCAGATGTGTTGGATATTGCCGGCACTGTCATTGCATCAAAGGAACTTAAATATGATCCTGTAAGTAACTCCAAACCATCTACTGCATTTCAGATTTCATAACTGTTAACTGTTTTGTGATTTTGTTTTTCAGGTTAGCTTTGAGCCCTCTCCACAGAACAAAATGTGGTATCAGTATGTACAATGTTTGTCAGTTATTAATTAAATGCAAAGTTGTCCAGACAATATGTGTGTGCATTATAAGTATTCAGCTCTGATTATTGTATCTAAGGATATTAGAGCAGATTCAAAACAGACTGCAGGAGGAGCGTTCACTTCAAGATGTACTCTTTAAATCAGCTCTGAAAGGATACTTTTCTGACCCAGTTCCACGGTATATCTGTTTGATTAATTAAGTCCAATGCTAATGCAATAAAATGTAATAATATTTTAGGTAAATAATCTTGGTATTAAAGACATAAAACATTTTATTAAGGATCTGAACAAACATGATGGAGCTAAAGATGTTCCCTTACAAACAATTAATTAATCAAGCACTGTTCCTGTTTTTTTCTTTGCACAGAAATGATTCTGCATCCGAATCCCAGGATGCATGTAGGATACATGGACACATCCATGTCAGTAAAGTGGCAGGGAACTTCCATATCACACTAGGCAAGTAAGTATAAACTTTTAGCAAAAGAAATACAGCTGTATTCTAGCTTTTATAAAATTGTTTCCTATGTGAAATTATTTGTTGATTCTGTCCACATAGACCAATTGATACTATCAGAGGTCATGCCCATTTTGCTGCATTAATCAAAAAAGAAGGTACTTTACTTACAGTTACTTACTCTCGACTTTTAACTCAACTTTGACAACCTTTAAAGACAAATTGAAAATTCATGTAATGCTTTAGATATCCACTAGATGGAGGTCTCACACTTTGCCATTTGTCTTTTCTAATAATTTTATAATTCATATGTAAAGTAAATCCTGTTCTTTTCTATTGTTAACATTTATAACTGCAAATCCTTATATGCAGAATTATCTCTATTTTTTTTTCCCAGCTGTATATAACTTCTCACATCGAATAGACTATTTGTCTTTTGGAAACGATGTTCCTGGACACATCAATCCCCTTGATGGCACGGAAAAAATTACATTAGAGCGTAGGTCTTTTTGATATAGTTCAATGTTTGTTCAATACAACCCACAGCACAGTATACAGTCACAGTCTAGATATGATGTGTGCAAATACATGCAAATAAATTTAAATGTAGATGTAAATAATTAGAGAATGGCTCTTTTTACATGCAGTACAGTACCAGCAGTTTGAGTGATCTTAATCTGTGTTTTCAGAAAACATGCTGTTTCAGTATTTTATCACAGTTGTTCCCACCAAGCTGCACACATCAGATGTTTCAGTGGACATGCACCAGTTTTCTGTTACAGAAAGGGTAGGTTATATGTGTGCCCTGTGCATGCATGTGTATCTATGTGAAATGTGTTGCTGTTGATCATGTTGCCCCCTGTCATATAGGAGCGGGTTGTAAGCCAAGAGAAAGGCAGCCATGGTGTATCTGGGATCTTTATTAAGTATAAACTGAGTCCATTAATGGTGAAGGTGAGTGAGGAGCATATGCCTCTCTCTGTGTTTCTAGTGAGATTGTGTGGCATCATTGGGGGAATCTTTTCAACTTCAGGTAACTTCCACACACTTTACATTATATCTACAGTAAATATAAGTGTAAATCAATTACAGTACATGTATGAGGCATGACAAATCATAGCCAAACATTCATAGACATTTCTTCTGCTGTGCTTCTTGACACAGATCTGCTTCACAGATTGATTGGGTATTTTGTTGACATTATCTGCTGTCGTTTTAAACTTGGTGCAAATCAGTCTGAGGTGAGTCACTAATTTTAGAAGTTACGCTGCATGACTTTCTCTTGAAAAAGTAAGACAAAGTACAACTATAAATAACATGCTGACCTGACTAATTTGGTTCTGTGTTTTTCAAGGTTCTCCCTGATTAGGACAACCTGGAACATTTACATGTACAATATTCATTTGACAGAGGCCTTTATCCAAAGCGACAAATGAGAAGCATGAATCGGACCTGGACAGCATAATTATTTTATATATGCCTATTGCCAACTGCAATTCTATATATTCCATTTCATAATTACATCATCATCCTTTAAATAAGTGGACAATGACAAGTTAAAATCTCCCATTGTTAATCATTTTTGTAATGATGGTCAGACAATTTAGAAATGCCAACTCTGTTACCATGATTTTGTATAAAGTGATAATTGAACAATGGATATTTTTTATATAAAATGTTTTCATAATGTCAGAAATAAATTGTCTTTCAAAGAAGAACCTTGTTGTTTCATGACTGCCTTGTAATGTCAAATTAAACTGTAGAACTGTCCTACTCTGTTAAATTTATGAAATTGGCCGTTGGCCAATATTAGGCTATATAATACATTTTAATGACATAAAAATTAGATGTACACAAAATTTCTGAAATACAAACTTATTTTATGCAATATGTTTTTAGAAGTTGTTTATTATTATGGCTGCAACTAGCGATTATTTTTGATAAAAATGAAAAATGTCAACAAAAAAAAAAACAAATCCAAATCCTGCCCAAACAATGTACTGTTAACTTTCTACATGATAATACTTATTTTAGGCCTAATATTATAAAATAGCAATTATAGTTATATGTACTTTACAAATACCATAAAATTTAACAAACAGTTGGAAGGCTACATCAACAACAAAAACAGTAAACCTAGAAGAGGGAAGAGCCTTTAAAAACATGACTTCCTGTCTTTTGATTTAACTACCGTATGGTTTGTTATATTACATAGAACATATATAGCCAGAACTCATTTACATTTTTGACAGTACGTTTCTTACCAATATAAGTATTTTAACACATCCTCAGGTCAATTTTTTTTTAAATGAAATTCAAGTGGTCTTTCAGAAACTCTTCAGAAAAGTCATTTGGGCCGATTTGGCTCCCCCTGTCGGCAGTATTTGATCCCGCGTTCTACCGAACTGCTTGCTGGCCATCTCGGTGTTGGTAATTCTTCGCTATCAGTGCGTTCAGGGGCCATATTGTTGATGTGTCACCTCGGGAGGAGATCACTCACACGGACTTGACACTCACTATTTATCACGGCAGCTGGTGTATGGCATTTTAAATGGATTTAACATAACCGGTAAGTCACATCTTTTAAACCAAAATATCCAGATCCCAACTACAAAAGCGAATGTTTATTTAATTAGCTTGAAAGCTAAGCCATTGGATGAACTCAATGGCAGCTGGCTGATATACTATTGTTATATACTTATAATCTAGCAGATTAATAAGTACGCTCTTATCATAGCAAGCTAAATGACTTATTATAATCAGTTATAGCTGTTAAAACTCATCTGATCAGCCTGAGAATGTTATGAAGGACTAGATCACAATACACAATTACACAGGTCTATTTTTGTATTTGAGGTGTTTAAATAATTAACCATTCAATAAATAGTTGCATTAACACCGTATCTCTTTTAATTCGTGTGGACAAAACAGGTGTTTTCTCAATAACACGTAAAATGTGACATATTTGGAAAGGTTAGCCGGTGTGCTAACGCTAACTGCACCTGTGTGGAAACAGCAGTATCTGTCACTCGCCTCAAAATGAATAATATAATGATCACTGCTTGAATTTACTATTATTCCTCTTTTATTGCTTATTTATTTTTAGACTAAATAACTTTGGTGCGAGAAAATGTGTCTGTTTTTGTGGGTTGAGCACTGTCCATCCTTCCCCTGTTGAATTACAGAAGAAATACACTAACATGATGATGTGTGAGACTGAAGATAAAAAAAACAAAGATGGTTCAAACACAGATAAGAAAGAGGAAAAAAGGAAGTTAACCTGGGCGGGATATTGCTTAACTATTCAATGTCAGTCAAAATCTGTTTTTCAACAGAAAGTTCTTACTAAAAAAAGTATGATAACGTTTAGCATCCATTTAACACCTTTTTTAAGTATTTCACTGAGTGTCTGTGAGTGAGAAATATAAGCTACATTTTATTAAGGATAATAAAATAATGATTACATCACGATTAGACATTTTATGTAGTATTTTTGGTCCACTGAGAAAAAATCTAAAAACAGAAATTGTGTATTATCCACTGACAAAGCCTTTGTATATATTTTGTGGTAATATATTTTGGCATAAGTTACATTGGTTATGTTAAACAGTATTTTCCATTGTTTACCGAATAAAAAAACAAAACATTGACAGATAATTAATAAGGTTTTGACAGTTAAAAAAGGGGTCTATTGCATTTCTCAACAGTAGAATCATTCCCAGAGTTAAACGGCCCTACAAAAATAGGATGTTTTTTGAGAGAAGTGGCCAAGAACCTGCAATACAAGATTAAAAAATAAACCTCGTGGGCTCAAGGTGCTCAGGTTAAGGTCCATTCCTCTCTCTCGCACACTAGTTAACTCTCACAGTAAGCTCTCAAAATAGTCCTATATTGTAAGACTCATCCTGATAGTATTTGTAACACATTCTTGATTATCCTGCTGGATAAGCTTCTGCCCCAGTTTCGCTCATTCAGTATGAATCACACAAAATCAGTGTCTTTTTCCTCAATGGCAAGTATTTCCTTTTGTGCGCTCCAGTGTTATCTATAGGCATTTAGCTGGGAATGCAGTAAGCCATTGAATCTTAATACAATGACGTATCAGGCAAGCTGGGCGTGAGAAAGGCGGGCCACCTGAGTTTCACAATACTGGCATCACAAAACTGCCTCCGGGTGGAAGGAGAGCCATGTCCTTATTTTGGAAGGACGGACCACACCTCCTCAATCATAGAAATGTGTGGGTTTTTGGACATACTTTGCTCTATTAATGGCAGTATCATGACAGCAGGTGTAACGAGACTGTTCACACAAAAATTGTACACAACATCCTGGTGATAGACGGAAATCTAATAATGTAAAATAGCCATATAAATGTGTCTGCTCTATTTGACCTGGTAATCCATTGATAAAGATGTTTTATGGTGGCTTCTTATTGTTGATCATAAAAGTCACATTTTTAGTAGGCAGGTGCAATGTTTTGAGTTTCACATGCATGTGAGTGACTTGTGTGTATTGTGTTTTCCAGTGCCAGTAGCTGAAGGAGATCATGGAGCCGTTGGATTGTCAGAGTGAACTGACCCCTGTCTCCCAAAGTTCAGAGGTCAACATGGTTCCGGAAGGGTCAACCGATGTCCTCAGAGATGAGGGTGAACCTGTTTTAAAAGAGCAGGATGAAGACACTGAGCTGGACAGTCTTGAGCTGGATGCTACTCTTTCAGGTCGTGTGGACAGAGAAGATCACACAGAGGTTCAGCAAGAGGAAGGACCTGGAGAACAAGCACAGGGTGATGGGAACACTAGCTGTGACAGTGGAACAGCCTCAATTGATGATGCCAGAACTCCACCAGCTGTCCACGACAGTGTTGTAGAATCACTTCCCGCTGTAATTGATGGAGAACTCGGATGTTCTGACTTTGAGGAACCAGCGGGGGTGGTTCCGGAATCAGAAGGTGGGGCTCAGAATGAGGTAGAGGAATCTTCTCCATCTGTTCTGAATGGGACCGATGATTTTTCATCCACAGAGTTTGATGCATTCAATGGGCCGACAGAACTTAACAGAACTCCTTTGACTCCTACGCCAGCTGCTGAGGGTGAGGAACTGCCAGATATTGTTTCAGTACCCCAAAACTCACAATCTAACTCCAACATGAACCCATATGACACGGACTGCAGCAGGAAGCTGTTGTGTGAGATCCAGCGCTCTCTGTCTCAGGAGTCTCTGCTGGATGAGCTGGAGGATGAGCTGTTGAACAGTCAGTCAGAGGGCGTCCGGAAGGGAAGTCCTCTCAATGGGCTTCAGAAGGACCAGAGATCCATGGCTTTATTTGAGAAGTGTGTACAGTACAAGTACTCTCAACAGGAGAAAGCCATCAAGAGGTAGGATGATTAATAGCTATGTCAATCAGCTCACTGGAGGTTATAGTCCAGTGCTGGTGTTAAGATTTATAGCAGCAGGAGATGGTAAATCATTAGTTTAATTTGCCAATCTTACCTGCATGAAAATTACACTTCACGTTCACTATCTTTCATTGCCAGTACACGTGTGGCAATAAAATTTACCCATTTCCCTCCAAAAGCATCAGATAATCAAGTAAAATGAGTTTATGGGTTATCAGGATTTTTATAAAATAGATTATAATAATATTTTTTATTTCAGACACCTCCAGAAGTTGTATTTTATATAATAAATATATGTAATAGATTAGATATCGATTTGTTATATAGATTAGTATTATTGTTATTATTATTATAATTTGAATCTTCATGCACAAGTTATTATACCTAGTTATTAAATTATGTATTTTTTATTCAATATAAAACTATTGCCTTATTATCTTTGTAATATATTATAATTATGTTTTAAATAATAATAACAATAATTATTAATTTATTATAAAATATGTTTTGGATTTTTTGGGACTTTAACTTGGCGTATTTTTATGAATAACCAGCCAGTAATTATACTGAATTATAAAAGACAGATGTTGATTCAGTACATGTACTTGAGGGAATAGTGAATGATTTGTTAGGATGATTCAAAGCAGTAATTATTTAGTCTTTGAGAACTGGCTATAATTAATTCTTTATAAATTAAACTACATGACCTGGTTTCACAGACAAAGCTTAAATTTAGCCAGGATTAGGCCTTAGTTCAATTAGGACATTTAAGTAGCTTTCATAAATGTGCCTTAGAAAAAAAAATGTACTGGTGTGCATCTTGAGAAACAATGACACTGACATATTTTAAGATATGTCAGTGCAAGTTGCTTTCTGTTTTGACAGTTTAAACATGCATTTTAGTCTGGAACTGGGCTTAAGCCTTGTCTGTGAAACCGGGCATGTATGTTTTTGCATCCAGCCTGTGAAGACCACGCAATAGAATTGTCTTTGTTTTTTTTTTACAGGTCATTGACTGTTTAACTCTTGATGTTTAATTCACACTGCAAGCTCACAACTGATTTCTTTTGTTGTGGTGCTATTGATTATTTTATGCTGTGGTCAACCTGAGCCTTTCTGCTGTAAAACCCCCTCCTGTTCTGCCTTTATTAATTTTTGCAAGGGCATCTGGCTGACTCTCTTATTGGAACCGGTCCACAGCTTTGCTTTGCCCAACCTGCTGTTAATATTGTCTTATCGGTGATGCTCATGGACACCTGTTCCCTCTCACATGGTCTTTTCTATGTTATAACACATATTGGTGCCTAATACTTTATCAAAAACAATTAATTGTTGTTCTTGATGTGGTTTAGATCACCATTTTAGCCCAAATATGCTTCTCACTGACAACAAGCAAATCACAGATAGACACCACAGAAGCAGCATTATTTCACAGTACAGCAGCTCCAGTGTATTACAATTTGCTAACACTGATAGTGACAGCTGGTAACTGTTTTTCAGGTTACTTGATGAGAATAAGAAACATCAGGAGCTGATTCTGGGCATCTGCTCCGAGAAAGACAACATGAGGGATGAGCTGAAGAAGAGGATGGAGACGGAGAAACAGCATCTTTGCACCATTAAGAAGGTAATGGCAACCATATATTGTGTGTGTTTGTGTGCGTGTGCGTCTTCTTTTTTTTAATAATCTGGCCATCTGTTGGTCCAACTATTGGAACACAAGAGAGTGTTTGAGAACCAATTCAACTTGAAATTTGCTTTCATTTTCATGTGTTTTCCAAAAGCTTCACATATATATACACTATTCAAAAGTTTGGAATTGGTAAGATTTTTTTAATGTTTTTGAAAAAGTCTCTTATGATCACCAAGACTGCAAATATACAGTATAACACTAATATTGTGGAATATACTTACAACTTAAATTAAGTGTTTTCTATTTAAATGTTTTAAAATGTAATTTATTCAAGTGATGCAAAGCTGAATTTTCAGAATCATTACTCCAGTGTTCAGTGTCACATGATCCTTCAGAACTCATTCTAATATGCTGATTTGGTGCTCAAGAAACATTCCGTATTATTATCAATGTTGAAAACAGTTGTGCTGCATAATATTTTTTTGTGGAAACTGTGATACATTTTTTTTTTCAGGATTCTTTGATGGATACGAAGTTCAAAAGAACAGCTTTTATTTGAAATAACAATCTTTTGTAATGTTACAATGCATCCTTGCTAAATGAATGAATTGATTTCTTAAAAAAAACAAAAAAAAACAAAACAAAACAAAAAAAACCTTACTGATCCCAAACTGTGAATCAGTGTATTCAGATTTTAGGTATGTTCAGCTCAATGGCATTATTTGTTATTTAAATCCTACTCTAGGATCTGGATGGACAACCATGATTGTCCCTTGTGCACTGATTAGTGAACACTTGTTTGCTGAAGAGCTTTCATTTGATACTGGAAAAGCGGGTTTGTTTGAGAGCGACTCCAGACTAAGAGAGTCTGTAGTTCAGTTCAATCTGAAAGAGCCCCCTGTCACAGAGGGTAATAACACAAATCAAACAGAGTGGCCTGGAGGGGGCAGGTCGAGAAGCTGTAATTAAGTGTTGCAGAAATGACGTGAAACTATTCTGCGTGTTTTGTTGTCATGGTTTCTCCACATAGTCAGAAAATGCTCTGACGGCACACAGATAGTCGCTTCCTCTGAATGAAACCTTGCCTGTCTCTTTACTTTTCATTCAATAGCGGCACCGTGAAGAAAACTTAACACTTGGTTCCTACATGTGGTTGTCAGAAAGAGAGCCTGAATGAAGCCTTTGTCACTTATTTCAATATTAATTTGAATCTGTTTTCATAAGCAGTCCAGAAAAATGAAGATTCTGTGTTACGTTGGCACACTGGCGGTCAAAAGTTTGGAATAATTCAGATTTTTTTAATGTTGTTTCCTGCTCCTCCAGGCTATTTTTTAATCAAAAATACAGTAAAAACAGTAATATTGTGAAATATTATTATGTTTTAAAATAACTGTTTTCTATTTTCATTATAAAATGTTATTTATTCCTGTGATGGTTAAATATTTTTATGTTTTTTATTATTGATAATGGATCTTATTATCAATGTTAAACAGTTTTTGCTGCTAAATATTTTTTGTGAAAACTGATTTTTTTTCTCAAGATTCTTTGATAAATAGCATTAAAAGAACAGCATTTTTTTTTAAATATCAATATTTTGTAACATTCTAAATGTCTTTACTGTCACTTGAATCAATTTTATGTGTCCTTGTTGAATAAAAGTGTTAAAGTTCTTCTTCTTTTTTTAAATATTACTTACTCCAAACTTTTAAACGGCAGTGTATCATGGTTTCCAAGAAAATATTACATCATAGATAATAATAAGAAATGTCACATCAGCATATTAGAATGATTTCTGAAGGATCATGTGACACTGAAGACTGGAGAATTGGCTGCTGAAAATTCAGCATGGCCATCACAGGAATAAAATAGTAAATAATATTTAAATAGAAAAGTTCTTTTAAATTTCACAATATTACTGTTTTTATTGTATTTTTCATAAAATAAGTAAAAATAAAAAACCTTATTATTTCAGACTTTTGACCGCCAGCTTGTATTTAGACATACTGTACTCACTGGCCATGTAAACTGATCTGTCTACTGTCTGTCAGAGCTGCCTCTGTTGTTTTCATGATGATTATGTTTATGGTTACTGCGGTTATGACCTTTTAACTGATCGTCTCTCTTGTTTTACCAGTTTGAAAGCCGGGTGGAGGAACTTATGAAGGAACTAAAAGACTCCAGAGACAAACTGGTTCACCAGGATCAGGCTGCTAAGAATGCCATCCAGCAGATGCAGAGGGAGATTGCCTATCGGCTTGAACAGGTGAGAGGTCATCTCCATGGAGTCAGTCCAAACAAAGCCCTTCCTGCTAAATTATTTCTAAATGGTTTTCATTCTGTGCTCGTTGTGTCTCAGCATCTTTAAAATAATATCACGTCAGTTTTGCAGTGATATGCGTTTTGTATTCTGCTTCCATCAACAGGATGTCAGGTGCTGGGTTTCCATTTGTATTTGTCCTCATCCTTTTTTAATCCCACACAACGGAGGCTAAATGTGAAGTCCAGCATTCAGATATTGAGGACTAATGTCATAAAAAATTTGCACAAAATATGGATAGAGAGTTGTGTTTGGTTTGGCAGGACTTGTTCAAACAGCTCCTCACTCTCATGTAAACTCCTCAGTCAAGTGTGAGGGCCTCTCTTTTGCTCTTTCACTGCCTTGTTTGGACACATCAACTATGATAAATCATAGAAGTTATCATTGATAGTCGTATTGATTTTTTTTGATGGCCTATGCTGATGCCAATATCTCAGGGCCTGTTTACACCTGGTCACTTCATGTGTTTTTACTGATCAGATAGCTATCTGATTTGTTCATACAGTTCCATTTACTCTTGGCCACGTCCGATCTTTAATTCCCGAGGTATATGCAAATTTAAGAGTTTGCATCAACTAAAGTAACAGATATGTGCTGCATTTTATAAATCATAAGCTAATTTCAAGATCAAAGGCCGTAATAGGAGAGAGCGGCATCAGCACTGGTAAGATCATTTAGTCTCATTACTTTTAATGAAGATGATTGTGTTTTGAGCGTCTGCGACTTACTTTCAGTTTCATTTGAGGCAGTTTGCGCATCGGCTTGCTGAAGAGATACTTAGATACTCCTCTGTGGCGATGCATGTTGCAGTAGCGCTGTCATATCTGGCTGAAACATGTCATATAGCCTATATCACGCTCGCACATTTTTTTTTTTTTTTTCTACATTTTGGGAGGAGCAAAATTTGCATATGTGGTTTCAACAACCAGATGCACTTGTCCAGTTTCTTTTGGAAAGCGTCTCACATTCCTCACCTCCTGAAGTGATTTGAGTGATCAGATTTAAATCCGTCTCGAAAGCATTTCGGGGGGCATTTACATCTGGTCTTTCAGGGCTCCAGACTAACATTTGAGAGCAGTGGCCACTAAATTCTACAGAAGGTGGCGCCAGCAACTAATTTGGCTGGTTATTAAATGGACCATACTGAACTGACCGACAGCTTCAGTGATTATAAAAGGAGCGCTCTTTACTTGCTTTCTGTGCAATTCAGTCACAGTTTGAAGAAGTTTTTGTTTTTCATGAGACTTTGTGACTTTTCCATATATTTTGGAGTCCTCCTCTGCCGCCAACAAGTGGTAATTTCATGTTTTTTTTTTTTTTTTTTAAGTGTTTGTTTGCCTAAAAGTGTTAGTTTTTCTTCATCTTTAAACTTTTAGTTTTACAAATCATCACATTAAAAATAACGGTAACACTTTACAATAAGGTTCATTAGTTAACATTAACTACATTAGTTAACATGAACTAATAATGAACTGCACTTATAGTATTTATTAATCTTTGTTAATGTTAATTTCAACATTTACTTATATATTATTAAAATCTTGTTAACATTAGTTAATGCACTGTGAACTAACATGAACAATCCATGAACAACTGTATTTTCATTAACTAACGTTAACGAAGATTAGTAAATTCAGTAACAAATGTATTGCTCATGGTTAGTTCATGTTAGTTAATACATTAACTAATGTTTAACTAATGAACCTTATTGTAAAGTGTTACCAAAATAACATTCAAACTGGATAATATTTAGAGCTTTGACATGCCGGAAAAAGTGTGAAGCACTTTAAAAAAAATCCTTGAAAAGTGCTCGAATTTCAGTCAAAATTTGCATAAACCCTGAAATGAATAATGTATAAGCATTCGAGTATTTCTGCCACAATGCAATGGTTTCAGTGAGCATTACTACATTAAATCCATTATGATTTGTGGACTGGAGAGCCTTAACTTGTTCATTCATGGCACAATGCTTCTCCTGGTTTCCATGTCAGCACTGTTTGATCTGATATCTGTGGTTTAAAGCAGATAATTCTGCGCTGAATTTAAATGCTTCCCACTAGATCTCGGAGCGATTTTATTAATTCTGTGGCGAATTCAAACGCTTTCTCACTGGATCTCCCAGCAATGTGTAATAACGGTGTCGCGTGCTTGAGATCGGCGCGTGAGTAAACCTGTTCTGAGCTTGCGCTGTGCTGTTTATTATTGCTGCAAGCTTTCGTTTTGTTTGAAAAATGAAACATTTTGATGGCAACTTCTTGATTCTGTTATCCTTTAAATAGAAAGGAAGTTAAGTTTGTAACTAGTGCACTCTGTAATCTGGTAAGTCTGTGTTTACTTTCTTTAACAGCTCTGTCTAATAATTTATTAGACAGAACTGCTAAACAGAGAAAGTAAACTAATGAAGACAGAGAATGGGAGATGTGGCATCAGTTTCAGTGTGTTCAAAATAAAAGTCCCATATGCTGTCAAAATAAAAGCATCTGACACATTGGCCAAACAGAAAAACGTATCGGCTGATGCCTATAATTAAGAATGCCAAATATCGGTTGATATCGGTCAACCACTAATATTTGTGTGGCTAACTGGACTGTTACAGTTTCAGATCTCACATGATCCATAAACAGTGTATGTTCATGTGCGTACATATGTTTTCTCATCCCAGGCCAATAAGAAATGTGAGGAGGCACGTCAGGAAAAGGAGACAATGGTGATGAAGTATGTTCGAGGTGAAAAGGAAGCGCTGGACCTGCGGAGGGAGAAGGAACAGCTGGAGAAGAAGCTACGGGAGGCCACAGCAGAAGTAGACAAACAGGCTCGGAGGGGAAACTCACTGGCCCAGGATAAAGGACGCCTGCAGCAGCTCTATGATGCCAAGGTCATACATTAAAAAATAGTTTACTTTGATGCTTGATGCAGTGTGTGAATCTACAGTATGCACTGATTCTGTATATGTTCTCAGTAGTGTTTGTCTTTGATTACGCTTCTGTAGGAGAACGAGGTCACGCGACTTTCCCGTGAACTGGAGAAAGTCAAAGAAGAAATCAATTCTCACGTCATCAAAGTAAAGTGGGCTCAGAACAAACTGAAGAGTGAAACGGACGCTCACAAGGTAAACCAGAGAACATTGTAAATAGACTTAAAGTTGACTGAAAGTTAAAGTAAAGATTGCTAAAAGTTATTCCAACAATATCATTGTCATCGCTGACGTTGTTACAGCTGTGAAGTAACAATAATGACAGAGAGGAATGATATTGTTGGAATGACTTAAAGAGCTTTTTTTTTTTTAGATGACGAATTATGAAAAACATTGACAGCCAATCAGAATTCACCTGATTCCAAGAGCTCGAGCATTTAAAGGGGCAGAAGACATATAAAAAGTGCTTAAAATAAACAGAACATTATCATTTGTTAGTATGGACACTAATATAGTTATCATTACGGTTAGATTTATAGTAAGCTTTCTTGTTGTGAATGGGCCTTTAGATATACACTCACTCTTTTATGATAGGGCACATTATTATAGAAGCCATGACAAAGCCAAAGGCTAAACTCCAATGTTGAGGTAGAGGAAATTCCAACACTAGCGCCACAACAGCAGTTTTCTCCCCAATTATTTCACATAAGATTATTTTTAAAAGATCCTATATGTTTTTGTAAAGTCACAATAGTTTACAATAGTTCAGCTTCATTTAAATTACTGAAATCGATTTTAATAGTTTTTGTTTTAGTTAACAATAACAACACTGATTTCACTTTGAGATGTCTCTTTAATAACAGGAAACAAAAGACAAATTAAGAGAAACGACCGCCAAGCTGACTCAAGCAAAAGAAGAGACGGAACAGATTCGCAAAAACTGCCAAGACATGATCCGCACATACCAGGTACTGTTTAGTTATGACATGAAATCAGTACTGCCCACTAGAGGGCACAATATACCAACATTTGTCCTGCATGTAGAATGCAAAAATGAGTTGAATGCAAAACCTGTTATCTATAATGAGTTGGAGATGTGCATTTCAAGTTGTGCATTCTGCTATAGTTTATTAAAAAATGGAACAACACAATTTATGTGGCTTATCTTCATTTAGGGGGATATAAGCTAATTTGCAGTTTCTGTGGCTTGTTATAAACTTCAAACCTCCCTCTCTGTCTTCTGCAGGAATCTGAGGAGATTAAGTCAAATGAATTGGATGCAAAGCTGCGAGAGACCAAAGGAGAGCTGGAGAAGCAAAAACAAGAGCAGACAGACCAGCTAGAGGTGCAGTTTCACTTCATTTACACTCCAATTCCCTTTAGTATAAGTCATTTTAAGAGCATCCCCACAAAGTTTGAATGATCAGTACAGTCTTGCCTACTAGGAACTGTATATTTACTATAAGCCTTAATGATATCAATTTCTCACATCATATTTGAGTGTGTGTTTCTCTAGGGCACAGAGGTCTCATTAAAGTCAGTTTTACAGCTTTTGGGGGGAGTGTTTGTTCATGTTACACCTCATACTTCTTTGGTTTGCCGGTCTGCCACTGCTCCTCTGAGATATGCAGCTTGGTCCATATGGCACTTTGCCACCTGCTTTTAAATGTATTTATGAGTAAATGAGTCTCCATTCACCAGGCGTCATTAGTACCCGAGGCTGACAATGAGAGTGTGTACTCCCTTATCAATGAGTCGCTCCTGTGCACGATGTAGTGCTATTAGCATTTGCATTCGCATTAGCATTATTAACATAGTGTTGCCTAGCAGGCGTCCTCTGCTGATTGTGATTACAATGATGAATAATGTTCGAAAGAGGGGTTTTCATGGTCATTTTGTTTGATTGGCAGATGCACAAGGCTAAGATTAAGGAGTTGGAGGATCTGAAGAGGACTTTTAAAGAAGGCATGGATGAACTGACCACCCTGCGGACTAAGGTGGAAACTCATTTCTAAAGAGAACTCTATGAAATGACTCTGTGTAAAAGTACATTATTCTGAAGCTTTGGCACTCTCTCTGGCCCTCAGGTTAAGTGTCTGGAGGATGAACGGCCTCGCTGGGAAGACGAACTCTGCAAATACAGAGAGATCATTAACAGACAGAAGGCTGAGATCCAGAACCAGAGGGAAAAACTCACCGCCATCACTAGACTAGAGGAGCAGCACCAGAGGTCTGAACACTCGTGTCTACAGGAACCCATCACTGACTATATCTAATATTAATTCAACTACAAGCTCATTGAGCCTAAACTTTGTCTACACTGCGCCAAATTCTGATTTGCTTTTCAGATCTGAAATTTAGACTAACTCTCAGTTTTAGGTCATGAAATCGGATCCATTTGTTGAGACTAGTGTTGTCACAATACCAGTTATGCTTTACAATTCCTGATACCAATTTCAGTCCAAGGCAAACATAATTTGCTATTGAATAATTATTTTAACTATTTTACAAAATGTAGTATTAATGCAAATAAAATTAACAAATTGAACTGTATATCATGAACTAACAATGAACAATTACAGTATTTATTAATCTAGGTTATTGTTAATTTATAAATATATTATACTTTATTAATATACTATACTAAATATACTATTGTTCATTGTTAATAATTCATGTTTGTTCATATAAATAAAGAAATGATTATATAATAAAAAAACAAATAATTTATAAATATATCTAATTAATTACTTGCATGTTGAAATAAGATTAATAAATATTGTAAATAATTATTTAAAATGTTAATAATTATGCTTTGTTAATTTATGATACTAAATAAATAGTAAAAAATTAAAATAATGGTAAACTTCCTTTTGTGTATTTGAAAAAGTGAACATATATGACATTAAATAGATTATACAAGTGTTGTTATGGTTAACTAAAACTATTAAAAATAAAGTTTGTTAATTGAAATAAAATAACATAAAAATGTTAGATTAAGATTTAAAATATGCCGAAATTACAAATGCTGCCTTGGGAAGTAACAAGTAAAATAATTTTAAGTTGAAGTACTACAATTACTTGAACTAAAACTGAAATAAAAATAAATTAAATGGAGAAAAAAAAAATCGTCTATATAAATATGCGGTCTACTCTGATTAAGGTCTATTATAATCCAGACAACACTACAGACTTTATTCGTATTTGCATGTTTGAATATCATTTGCATCTGACTCTGAGATCCTTAGACTGTTAATTTTGCCGTGCTTCAGTAAAGCGTCCCGACCTTGAGTGATCTCCCAGCAGTTGGTGGACCCTGCTGATGCAGGAACTGCAGGTGGATGTGAATCCACAGTAGCGTGATCACACGGGCCCCTGCAGCACTGACAGAATAATTCATACCTCTGTGGCCGCCTCACAGGGGCTGCTCTGATTTCACTTCTGGTAGGCACATAAACGTGTCATTCAGCTGTATTAGCTCATTCTTATTTTGAGGGTATTTTAAAACTCTCTATTGCAGATGAGTTATTTGTATTCCCAAGAATGGTAGACCTCGTCTTTAGGGCATTAATTTAGACCCTTCAGTCGGACACTTTTATAGTCTATGCAGTCATTTGGTCTGGTGAGAATGCTGATACACCTTGGATGAAACCAGACAAGGGTGGAAATATCTTAAATAGCACAGGCTGTACACGTGTTGGTCCTCGTGTCTAACGTGTGCGTGTCTTTCTCAGGGATGATCAGGAAATTGCATCCTTGCGGGAGGAGGTGGAGAATCTGAACTCTCAGATCACTGACCTGCAGAGGGACATTGAAGGCAGCAGGACGAGAGAAGCGGAGCTACTGGGCTTCACTGAGAAATTGTCCAGTAAAAATGCTCAGCTCCAGTCTGAGAACAACAGCTTACAGGCCCAGTTGGACAGACTGAACAACAGCTTCAGAGAGCTGCACAGCAAACTAGAGGAGACAGAGAGATCCCTCTCTGAAATGGTAAGACATTTGCATGTACAGTGTTGGGGAGATTTCTTAGAAACCATACCATGCTAAGTAACAACCTTCCCTCAAAGTACACTGCCCGGCCAAAAAAAAAATTTGCTGTTTGGATTTAAATAGGCAAATGAGAGTCTATGATTGGATCATTATTGCAGTGATTGTTATGTTTCTAGCATGTTATATGTTTGGAAACAATTCTTCTAACCCTAATTGATGAAGTGTGTAGCTTTTCATTTCTTTAACAACCTTGTAGATGACATGGCCATATTCCAGGATGACAAAGTCAAGATTCATCAGGCTCAAATTGTGAAAGAATGGTTGGGAGGGAGCATGAAGAATCATTTTCAAGCATGAATTGGCACCTCTGAGTCCAGATCTTAAATTCACTGAAAGTCTTTGGGATGTGCTAGAGTAGACTTTACAGAGTGCTTGACTCTTGCAATGTCAATACAAGATCTTGACCAAAAAATTATGCACCTCTTTATGGAAATAACAACAACTCCTTATAAGATACTCGCACACAAATCGTTTAATAATTTAGATTTCGAGGCATTATTCAGTTTGTGTATGTTTTCAGACGGACAGGTTGAAGAGAGAGGAGCAACAGAGGCAGGAGGAAGTTTTGGCGTTGCAGACGGAGAGAACGTCGCTGCTAACGGAGACATCACAACTAAAGACACGAGTGGAGGAATTACGAGACGAACTGGTCACTCAGAAGAGAAAACAGGCAGCCAACATCAAAGACCTCACCAAGCAGCTCATACAGGGTTAGCAGCTCAAATAATTCCTGTCTTTTTTAAATAAATTTTCATTTATTTTCAGGTATTGATTTATTTTTGGAGTTCAAAAATAGTGAGAAATGCAACAAGACCTCAAATGCAGACTCAAAAGCTTTTACAAAACAAGATTTTCATAGTCAGTTCATAGTTTTCAGTGACATAACTGGCACAGAGACTTGGAGGGCAAAACATCCAGAGGCTGCACAGCACAGGTATTTCAATCACTAAAAATCACTATAGTGCTTAAAGTAAAAAAGACTTAAAATGCCTTAATGTACTAAAATGGTGATATTAAAAGATCAAATTCGGTATACATCTTATTGATCTTGGACACTATATACAGGCAAGCAGATGAGCCCAGAATATAACCGCCACGCGCTAATTGGTTAAGTGTTTTCTTTATAATGGTTTTCTATAGGATAACGTTTAATGGGAAACTTTGTGCATTGCATTTGTATTCTGGGTTCATCTGTTTGCTTGTACATAGTATGCATCATCAATAAGATGTACAGTGGGTACGGAAAGTATTCAGACCCCCTTAAATTTTTCACTCTTTGTTATATTGCAGCCATTTGCTAAAATCATTTAAGTTCATTTTTTTTCCTCATTAATGTACACACAGCACCCCATATTGACAGAAAAACACAGAATTGTTGACATTTTTGCAGATTTATTAAAAAAGAAAAACTGAAATATCACATGGTCCTAAGTATTCAGACCCTTTGCTCAGTATTTAGTAGAAGCACCCTTTTGATCTAATACAGCCATGAGTCTTTTTGGGAAAGATGCAACAAGTTTTTCACACCTGGATTTGGGGATCCTCTGCCATTCCTCCTTGCAGATCCTGTCCAGTTCTGTCAGGTTGGATGGTAAACGTTGGTGGACAGCCATTTTTAGGTCACTCCAGAGATGCTCAATTGGGTTTAAGTCAGGGCTCTGGCTGGGCCATTCAAGAACAGTCACGGAGTTGTTGTGAAGCCACTCCTTCGTTATTTTAGCTGTGTGCTTAGGGTCATTGTCTTGTTGGAAGGTAAACCTTCGGCCCAGTCTGAGGTCCTGAGCACTCTGGAGAAGGTTTTTGTCCAGGATCTCCCTGTACTTGGCTGCATTCTTCTTTCCCTCGATTGCAACCAGTCGTCCTGTCCCTGCAGCTGAAAAACACCCCCACAGCATGATGCTGCCACCACCATGCTTCACTGTTGGGACTGTATTGGACAGGTGATGAGCAGTGCCTGGTTTTCTCCACACATACCGCTTAGAATTAAGGCCAAAAAGTTCTATCTTGGTCTCATCAGACCAGAGAATCTTATTTCTCACCATCTTGGAGTCCTTCAGGTGTTTTTTAGCAAACTCCATGCGGGCTTTCATGTGTCTTGCACTGAGGAGAGGCTTCCGTCGGGCCACTCTGCCATAAAGCCCCGACTGGTGGAGGGCTGCAGTGATGGTTGACTTTCTACAACTTTCTCCCATCTCCCGACTGCATCTCTGGAGCTCAGCCACAGTGATCTTTGGGTTCTTCTTTACCTCTCTCACCAAGGCTCTTCTCCCCCGATAGCTCAGTTTGGCCGGACGGCCAGCTCTAGGAAGGGTTCTGGTCGTCCCAAACGTCTTCCATTTAAGGATTATGGAGGCCACTGTGCTCTTAGGAACCTTAAGTGCAGCAGAAATTTTTTTGTAACCTTGGCCAGATCTGTGCCTTGCCACAATTCTGTCTCTGAGCTCTTCAGGCAGTTCCTTTGACCTCATGATTCTCATTTGCTCTGACATGCACTGTGAGCTGTAAGGTCTTATATAGACAGGTGTGTGGCTTTCCTAATCAAGTCCAATCAGTATAATCAAACACAGCTGGACTCAAATGAAGGTGTAGAACCATCTCAAGGATGATCAGAAGAAATGGACAGCACCTGAGTTAAATATATGAGTGTCACAGCAAAGGGTCTGAATACTTAGGACCATGTGATATTTCAGTTTTTCTTTTTTAATAAATCTGCAAAAATGTCAACAATTCTGTGTTTTTCTGTCAATATGGGGTGCTGTGTGTACATTAATGAGAAAAAAAAATGAACTTAAATGATTTTAGCAAATGGCTGCAATATAACAAAGAGTGAAAAATGTAAGGGGGTCTGAATACTTTCCGTACCCACTGTATATTGAATTTGGTCAGGTTAGTGCAAAACTGGTAAAAATAAGTGGCGAAAGCCTTGTTTCGCCATGCAAGCAGGCGTTCCTATAAGGATGTGACGTCACATGAAAACTATGAATGTAAATGTAAAGCATCAAACAATGTAAAGCATTGTTTTTTTTATTTAGGCCCCAGATTTTATGCTCGCCACAAAAACTATCAGTTGTTTATTGTACAAAAATCACTTTAAAATAACTGTAATTTGTTCAAATCGGAGTAAACTGCATAAATACAACAATATACTAAATTATTTAAATGACGGGAACCTTTTAAATTTTATAAATGCATTAACACTTTACACATAAACCAGTATTTAATATAGTGTTGGTCTGTTGCATAGTTTTGTTCATGTTTTTTGTGGATGAGGGCATGTCACACAACAGGTCCATGCTGGCATCTTCTTAATTTGGCTCACTTCTACCAAGCAACTCTTGCCAAATATCAGAGTTGGACGCATGGCCTTTGACGTCAATATGGGAAGCATTCTCCTTCCTTTTTAAAAGCTTATTTATTTTTCTATCCTTATGCACAATTGTAGGTTTAGTTTCATTTAGCTTAGTTTTTTTCCCCTTGCTGTCTATCCTATCAGAACAACCGTGCGACCTATCTGTGGATTGCGAAATGACCCCCCGGTTGAGAACCACTGATGCCAATGTTTTTAATACAAAATGAAAGACAAAGTAACAAATCATAACACAATTCTGAAAAGAGGCTATATCGTTCCACTCTCAAATTGTTTTTCTTCTCTGTGTGTAGATGTCTTAACTAGAATTCGATTTGTTATTTTAATAGGCTCTCAGTGAGTTACTTCTTCATGCTCCCAGGAGCCCACAGGCACTGTTAGTAATTATCAAGCCATATTGACGCTCTCGGTGGGCAGACTGACGTTCACTGCAGACAGATTGAGTTTATGTATCTGTGCCTGCCTGTAGCCACAGGAAAGGCTAGGTTAGGCCACAAGACTATTTCATAGCATCTCTTCTTTGAGAGGAGAGATGAGGAGAGGAGGGGAGGGCAAGGGAGAAGAACGTGCGTCTTGGGACTCTCTTTTAGTGTCGGTGGAGGCTTACAGTACGTGACGGTATTTTTAAACAAATCTATTTTTTCCTTCTCCCATTTGGGTCCCCGTGATCTTCAACAGCTTTCTCAAGGTCTGCATGTTAAATGTGAACCTTAATTCTGCATATTTGATGGTCACTACAGATGTGCCTGGTGGGTGGGAGTTTTATGGTAGGTCATAACCCCCCTCAGCAGGTGCAGCGCTAGAATGAGGCACTGAGCCGTACACGCACTCAGTCATCGGCTCATTACGGATACTGGGGTGTCTGTCTCTGCCAGGAGTGTGTGTTCGCCACTGTAAGAGAGAGAGAACTCATTGTGTGTTTTGGGCATTTGTGTAGCTCGTAAGAAGCTGGAGCATGTGGAGAATGGAGGATGCGATCGAGAGGGCAGCAGTATGGGCAGCCGTTCCAGTTCCTCAGGTACATCCATTTAACCCTTCAGTAGAGATTTTGAGAGCGACACACACTCAGTCATTTTTATCTTTTCTTCCCTATATGCCCTATTTTGGTAACACTTTACCTGTGGCCTATATATAATGCATTATAAAAGCATTCATAATGCCTTATACAACAGTTTAAATTTGCCTCTATCTCATAGGGCTCTTGCTTAAATATAATAGACTGTTATCCATTATATATTTTTTTAATAAATAGTTGTAAGTCGAGTTATTATACGTTATAATACTTATTCATGTCTGCACCTTTTAAAGAGCATAATCCATTAACTCATAATTAACACATGATATTGGGTCTTTTAACGCATTATATTCCTGAAAGAGCAAACTATGAATAGATGTTATTATGAACAGGGGTGCACTTAAGTGGTGCGCAGGTGTGCATGCGTGACCGAAAAAAAAAATGCGCTGGGTAAAAAGGTTCAGACCACTCATTTGCGTATCGACATGGTTGATTCACAATCACCATTTTAGATCGACTAACTGTAATACTTTATAAGATTTCCATTTAAACCGAATGCATAAATCTGCCGGTTTCAGAGCAAAACGCAAAACTGTGACATTCACACGGCAGTGCTAAAACCCTAAAACCAGCAGTGCATATACTTATTTTCTGGCAACCTGCCAAAATAAAAGCTTGCTGATTTTAGGTTTGAACATGTTGAAAATTCATATAAAAAAGTAAAAAAGACCAAAAAAAATTAAATATTTGCATATTGTATTTTTATTCAATACTCATTTTTTTTATTTTAAAATATAATAGTATTATCGCACTTTATTTATTATTTTTTTTAATAAAATTAACTAAACAAACTAACTAAATAAAGTGCAATAATGCTATTATTAACTATTTTATTTTTAATTTATAAGTTATATTTAATGGGTCACGCTATGTGTAGTGTGAACACCAAACCGAAACTCCAGGTGCTCTCATGAGAACCAGACTGAAAAACTTATGAGGGTCCATGTATATTAAAATAGAAAAGAGCTATTTTAATCTGTAATAATATTACTCAATATTTTTTTACTGTATTTATAATCAAATACTTGGTAAGCATAAGAGACAAAAACATAAAAAAGTGTGTGTGTGTTATGTTTCTGGTTCAGTACAGTTTACATCACATCAACCTCATTTGACAAAAGAGAAGCCAAAAAGCTAAAATATCAGTACAGTAACACACTTACAGTTATATCCAATCTTTCAGCATACAGAAAAGTATTCCCATTTTAAAAAGGAAACTTTAGACAAGTGTAAAGCTAAAAAACTAAAGTTTTGCTAAATAAATCAATTAAATGCTTTAACACAAACCTGATTTACACATTTCTGCTTTTAAACCCTCGGGAATGCTGACCTGGTTTACTTTCTTGTAAGTGTGTTACTGTAACCTGCAATTTATTTATTTATTTATTTATTTTTTAAAGACTGAAGAATGAGTCAAAGTTAATTTGTGGTGATCAACATAACTAGCAGCATTTGCGACATAAAGCTTAACTTGTATTGAACCCAGAGTATTCCTCTAATCTTAGTGCCAAGTTTCCATCCTGTGTTGCTTGTTTATATAGTGTGACTGTAACTGCACAATGGTTTGAATCTCTCACTTTCAGGCTCTCTAAACGCACGGGGCAGCAGTATGGATGATCGCTCTCCGGAAAATCAGTCCGGTTCATCGGTGGTAGTGGTGGACAGTTTCCCTGAGGTGGACAAAGCTGTGCTGGTGGAGCGCATCGTGCGGCTGCAGAAAGCACATGCTCGTAAGAACGAAAAGATTGAATTCATGGAGGACCACATCAAACAGCTAGTGGAGGAGATCAGGAAAAAGACAAAGTGAGTGAGAGCGAAAAAGACAGAGTGGAAGATAAAAGACAATAGAGAGAAACTCCTTGGCTCCCAAAGTTTAATTTGACAGTTACAAATGAGCCTGGAGCTGTCTAGTTGACATTGACATTCATGTATATACAAAGTGGTCATGAAGGACACCAAATAGAACCCATGAGTTTAATAGAAAATGAATAATGTAGAAGGCTCCAAAAAGCATTTGGACACTTAAGCCACAATGAAAAATGTATGAATGTCTAATAAAATATCAAAACACATGGCATTTATTTTAAATTAACTAGCACAAATTTGCCCTCACAAAAACAACTGAAATAGCCAAATCTGTTAATTAGAGCATACGTTTGGCCATGTAGTGTGTTTAATATCTAACACTGATATTCAGGCAGTTTTAAGTGTCCAAATATTTTTCGATGCCACTATAAAGCAGCTCTGAGCTTTTGTTGTGTAGAGAATTTCTTACTGTCACCCCTCCTTTTCATCTGGTCAGATTTGGCTGGTCATTGTCCCTCTCTTGCATCCTCTTTCTCTTGTTTTTCTGCCTATTTTTGTTTTGTTGGGTTTTTTCCTTTGTTTATTTGTCTACGGCTTCCTGACCAAAGCTTGTATCTTGCATGTCTGACTTTCATTGCAAAAGGGGATCTGGCAGACATTCATCTTTTTCTTTCACACACACACTGAGCAAACCTATGCTTCTGACAGAGAGGTCTTGCCAGTGATATTTATAGCTGTCTGTTCTTGCGGGAGTGATGCGTCACCAAGATTGCTAATGATGCCTGATACATATTCATACGCACCCCCATACATGAGGGATCAGGCCGCCGGTGCACATTTCCAACACAGAAAAAAAAATATTTTTGCAAAACAAAGTGAATGGTCTCAGAGAACAAGAATGAGATAAATAATTTAACATGCCACAGAAGGCTGCGAGTTGGGTTGCCGCCACCGCTCTGGACAGAAATGCCATCTCTGTCCCTTTCCCATCACTTTTGAATAATGATAGGCCCTGAATCAGTCCACCTGCACTAACCCACATTCATTAGTTCTAATCAAAGACGCATCCCATTGAGGTCAGGCTTAATTTAGCCTCCTTAGCTGATCTTTAGCCATTACGTGCAGCTGAGCATCCTCAACAAGTCCAAATTCGCCAAGCGGTGGAATGTTTCCCAGAGTTTTATCGACTGTTGTCGTTCGAGTGATTCTTTGACATACGGGAAGGTTGGATCGGGCGGTATATCATTCAAGGCTCCGTGGAAATAGATTATAGCATAAAACCGCAATTTATTTATTTAACGTTTCCTTGATTTTACTGCGTGACTACACCTAGCTGAGGATTACCATATATCTCAAAGGAGATAAACCTAAGTGTTCTCACTGCGCCACTCGTCAAGGGTGATTAGAGGAAATTGCTGATGTTCTGGAGTTGATATCAAGTGCCGTTGGATTTGCATGTGATTCATTTTTATTGGATTGGTGCATAAATTATTACTATATTTAGTAGTGCTTGCTACATTTCAACAAACCTCTAACCTAAACGATTAGACTGTAGCATGCACAAATCATATGACTTGGTGTGGAGAGGAATGCTATTACTTTTTTAGATTTTTGTCCAGCGGATGATGAAATGTGTGGGAAAAAAATGATTGAATGTTCAGACTCTGAAGCCGTCGAATTGACGTGGCGTCCCTGGGGACTCCAGCAGTGTCAAAGGACCAGAATATCATTGGGATATTGAAAATAATGGAAATTTAGTCAGGTGAACACCAATATTGTGGCGGTGAGTTTTGCACAGTCAAGCTGCATTTTCAGGAAATGTAATAATGTAGTTGGAGATTTTAATGTATGAAATGCAATCTGACTGGAAAAGCTGGTAAATTATATTTTTTGACCCATATATATCTTTTGATCAACACTTTTGCATCTTGATTGAAACGGGAATATGCTGTCTAGATTTGAGCTTTGATTTGATATGAGCTTTGATATGGGCTCTCATCTTTACTCATGGTTCAGTTGTAGTGCTAGAAATTCACAATCCTCATAAAATAAACATAAAGATTCACATTTTGTCTTTTGATTTCTCAAATGAAGACGAACAGACTGTCAAAGCCTGACATCTCTTTATTTCACCCTATGGCCTGTGTCTGTTTTTCTATACTCTCCTGGTGTTCCTGCAGTCTATCTTTTGCTCTTTCAGCCTCTAGGCTGTGAGAATCAGGCCATGCCACTGCGCTTAAGCTAAAACTGTGATCTGTTTCAAACAAATAGGTCTGCAAATCAAAATGAAAATTCAGAATGGTCTCAGAGCTGTGGTACAGCTGTTGTGCTGTTGTCCAGCCTGCGTCATGTTCCGATCCAATTCTTTTTCTCTTTCCCTCAAGTTTACAGTCAGTTCTCCACTGTCCTATATAATAAAATCAAATAAAAGTCAGATTTGCAGTAAAGTGGATTGCTACCAAACTGTGGTAGGATCGCCAGAGGGAAAAAAAAACGGTTATTGTATTGCAATTAGTCTGTATGTGCATGCAAATTTGTTTAGCTAGAGGCAACTTTTTAATTTCCTTTTGTTTCGTTTTGTTAAATACTACCGTTATGGAGCTGGGGTCCATTTGGACCCCATATTAGTGAAAGGTAAGTGTTTTTGTGTTTTTGTGTGCATCTGTGTGTACGTATATATGTGTGTTTGTCCTTTTTGTAGCATCAGCACATCACAGAGACTTTGTTTTTCAAAGCATCTGTGAATTTTCCCTGGTTTCTTTCCTGTCACTCTGATAAATTACAACATTGAAACATTTTGAGTCATCAGGGTAGAAAAAAATCCCTGTTTTAAAAGTTTGTTTGATAGATGCCCTAGTGCTTTCATTTCAGATTGAGACAGGGAAATGAGAGTGAATTCATCAATTCAGAAAGCACTTATATAGTGTGTTTTTTTTCCTCTTTAGCCTCACGTCTTCTAATGTCTTTGTCTCGAGCAGTGGTCTGAAGAAACCATTAGAATCGAATTCTGCCTTTTTTTGGGCCGTGCGTCACTGCAGAGAAATAGATTTTAAATAGTGGTCGCAGAAGAAAGAACTCTCTCCCAGAGACTGAAAGATAAACGTACATCACAACATCTCCTTTTTTAATTCCAGCATATTAAATGGACAACAATAGTGAAGGTGATGATAATTACCTATGATTTCCATCTGCTCTCTACTGTGGTTCAAATTGAAGCACTTAAAACTGAATTGTGATTTTTATAACTTGAGGCTTTTTAAGATCTCTAAAACACTGGGTATGAAGTTCTCCTCTTGTTTGCTCGCTTGTTTTGCTCTCTTTCTGGGTCTCACTACAAAATAAAATATACAGTTACATTAATTAAGGATTGAAATTTTGGTTAAAATAATTTGTGGATGCGATTTAAACTAGGAAATTAGAAATAATAATTATAATGTGTATTAAATAGGGCTGGGTTATTGACAAATTTCAAAATTTGATTCGATTTCAATTCACAAGCTTGCAATTCGATTTGGATTTCGATTAAATTCAGTTCGATTATTTTGGATATATTAGGAACATTACATGGCAAATTTTCTCAAGGAAACTAATGCTGTAAACTAAACATGGGAATCAGTTGGTACTACATTACTATAATATTGAAAGTTAAAATTAACTGATTTGTATACAAACACTTAAATTACACCCAAGGAAGCTTTTATAATAATAAAGTTAAAATACTAACTTTACAATTATGTAATTATATTTATACTCCAATTCGTTTTTTTTATTATTTAAATGGTGGCTGTCATAACTTGATGAATTTATTCAAACATGCATTAAATATTGAAGAACATTAAAAATTATAATCAATGTGTAATATGGTGCATATATTTAGCAAAATGCTCCTCTCTAGAGTTATGGTTTTTCTGAGGTAAATGTGACGTTAAGTACATTGCTTACCAGCTGTTTTATTGAAGTTTTTCGCGGTTGAAACACTGATTGAGCTATTCCATGAGACAGGATACGGATTTCAGTAAGTTGTACTGTATCTTTCAACATACCTTCAGATGTTCATTCATATTTATTTTGCGCTGTAACTGGTATTAAAGCGGAGGAGGTGATCAGTTCGCGCTGCCGCCTCTCTTGAGCTGAGGCGCTACAGCGATCTGTCACGCCACATTAAACAGCGCTAGAACGGTTATTATTTTAATTTCGTAATAAAAATGGACAGAATTTTAAATCTGAGACTTTCATATCAAAAGTAACAAAGCACAAAGCTTATTGCCATTTATTGGATGGGAGGAGTGCTACAATGTTCTATTCATTCATCAACTGAAAACAGACTAGACTATTTTAAGAATCGATATTGGTTTGTAAAATTGAGAATTGATTAAAATCGAGAAATTGATTCTTTATTTTTTTATAACCCAGCCCTAGTATTAAACATTAAAAAATTCCAAATTTGTTGAAATGCTGTTATTTTTTTCTGTATTGTGGTGTACGTTTATCTCTCTGAACCTTGTTTTCATTCAGGTACAGTTTTATGACGTCTACCCTTGCTTAGGTCTTTTACGCAAGACCATACCACTATTTCCATTTGAATTTGATTAATTGAAAACCAATCTTTTTTTAGACTTTATTTCATGAAAAGCCTTTAACCAGACAGCCTTTAAGTCTTACATCAAAATCAATAAGCTTGTCCTTTATGTACTCCTAGTAGATGACCACTATATTCATTTACTAATTAAAACAGGCTAATGGATTTTTTTCCAGAAGTACTCCTGCAAAAGTGACAATGACATTTAAAAGCTATTTCAATGAAATGAGTGTCACATTAAATAAATCTTATGAGACAGACTGTCTGAGACTTAGCTGTGCAAAGCCTTCTAATCTGTTATTTGTGAAACTCATTTATCATTCAGAGTGAAAGAGAGAGACACTGATGAGGTAGATACGGGTAATGGGGTCCTAGAGGCTGCCGTCTTTTTCTCCTCTGTCCCCAGGTTCTTTAGTAACGTCACCTTTACCTTCTCATAATGATGTGGCTGGCCTTTATGACTTGGTTTCATTGACACTTAAAATTGCTGTGTACACGCATGTTGCAATTAAACCTTTGTGTTTCCTGCAGGATTATCCAAAGTTACGTGCTCAGAGAAGAGTCTGGAGCTCTGTCTTCAGAAGCCTCAGACTTTAACAAAGCTCACCTGAGCCGGAGGGGAGGCATCATGGCATCGCTGTACACCTCCCACCCGGCCGACAGCGGCCTCACTCTCGACCTCTCGCTGGAAATCAACCGCAAACTCCAGGCTGTGTTAGAGGACACCCTGCTCAAAAACATAACACTGAAGGTATGAGCCACCATCCACAGCAGTGACAGACACCCGTGCGCCTTAAAGGATTAGTCCACTTTTTAAATACACTTTTCCTGATAAATTTACTCACCCCGATGTCATCCAAGATGTTCATGTCTTTCTTTCGTCAGTCGAAAAGAAATGAAGGTTTTTGAGGAAAACATTCCAGGATTATTATCCTTATAGTGGATTTCAATGGCTACCAACAGGTTGAAGGTCAAAATTACAGTTTCAGTGCAGCTTCAAGGGCTTTAAACGATACCAGATGAGTAATAAGGGTCTTATCCATAGGTCTTATCTAGCGAAACGATCGGTCATTTTCGAAAAAAATACAACCGTTTATGCTTTATAAAAAAAATATATCGCCTTGAACGTACTTTCCGCTTACGCATTCTTCATAACGCTTACGCTGAATGTTCTACGCCTTCCCTATTCTACTTACGGAAAAAAACTAAACTGGCGCCGCGTTCGTTCCGTTAAAAAGTCTTAAATATATTTTTCCTAATAAAAGGCCTTAAAAAGTCTTAAATTCAGATTCGATAGGTCTTAAATATTTTCCGTTGCATTACCGCAAAAATGTTTTATGTATGTTACGTTTTATGTTTTCTAATACGTCACTGACGGAATGTCCAGCGCTGCGCGGCACCATCTGCAGGACAAAGGTCAGCAAAGATGTTGGAATATCTGATCAGAGCTGTACACGGATACACATTTTTAAATAAATCTGCTGTGTCAAAGCTACTGCAAGTGATTTTCGGTGCTGGAAATCCATATACCCTTTGCTGAAACAAGCTCGTCATGGAGAGCGCAGCTTATGGTTGCTTAGTAACGGCAGACGCTACCGCAACGCCCGAGCGCTTTGGAAAGGAGAAAGCGGCGCCGACGCGTTTTCCATGCGTTTTTTTTAGACGCGACATATGAACGGTCCCTAAAAGAGTTCAAATGGTTCAACGCGCCAAATGCGAGTAGAATCAGCGCTGAAAAGTGTTCGGTAACTTTTTTATGAATGTTGGTGAGAATTTTTCGATTCACTGTAAATGCTACTTTGTTTGTGATATTTGCATTTGGGAACGCAACATTTGTCATTAGAATTGTTTATAATACTGTTGTTTACAAAGAGAAGTTTCAGTGTCACATGATTCTTCAGAAATACTGATTTGCTGCTCAAGAAACATTCACTATTTATATTATCAATGTTAAAATGCAGTTTTTGCTGCTTAATTTTTGTGGGAATCCAATTTAAACATTTGTGGTAAGATTTAAAAAATAGAAAAATTGATACTTTAATTCGTCATACTTTTAAGTGATAAAGTGAGTGAAGAGTGAAGACATTTAAAATGTTACAGAATATTTCTATTTAATAAATACTTCAATAAATAATATATTTGATAAATACATGTAATATAATTTCAAATAAATGCTGTTCATTGAACTTCCTATTTTTCAAAGAAAACTAACAAATATCACCATTTCCTCAAAAATATGAAGCAGCACAACTGTTTTCAACATTGATAATAATTAGAATGTTTCTTGAGCATCAAATCAAATTGTAATGATTTCTGAAGGATCATGTGACACTGAAGACTGGAGTAATGATGCTGAAAATGATCACAGGAATAAATTACATTTTATAAAATATTTTTTATAAAATATAGAAAACTTTTTTTATTTATTTGTAAGAATATTTCACAGTGTTATTACTGTATTTTTGATCAAATAAATGCAGCCCTGGTTAAAATCAATAATTGTTTCCAAACATTTTGCAGGTACTTTAATAATAACAATTCTATTAATACATTTAATATATTATATTATATTATATTAATTATTATCATGATTATTAAATGCTGCTTTTTATTTTTACAGAACAATAGTATGTATTATTACAATATATGACAAATCTTTTAATGTGATAAAATATATATTTAAAAATATATATTTTGGCTTGGGTGCGGGGTCAGACTTTCCTGCTTTTTTTTTATCTCTAGCTGATCACATGCCTGAGATATATATATATATGTATATATGTGTATATATATATGTATACATATATATATGTATACGTATACGTATACGTATATGTATATATATGTATGTATATGTATATGTATGTATATGTATATGTATATGTATATGTATATATGTATGTATGTATGTATGTATATATATATATATATATATATGTATGTATATGTGTGTGTGTGTGCTCGTGTGTGTTTCCATTGCAGGTTTGGTCTTAAATTTCATGTAAGGTGGTATTAAAAAAGTCTTAAGTCTTAAATTTAACTTGTTCATATCTGCAGATACCCTGATAATTACTATCATGCTATAACGAATATTAAAATTATATACTATTTAGTCTAAAAAAAAACAACAAAAAAAAACAACTATAAATAAAAATGAATCATTTTTATTTATACAAATTTAGGCTTCAAAACATAATATACTGTAATTTGTTTTCAGATTTGCTAAAAATGACATTTAAGTGTTTAAATTATTGTTGTTTTTAAAGATTAACTTGTGATGGCAAAGGTCATCTACATGTAAAAAGAGTGGAAATGTTATCCAGTATTGACCCGTAAATCTTGCCCAATAATTATGGCACCAATACATATATATGGGGGCAACAGTGGCCTAATGGTTAGGTCTTGTTAACCCGAAGGTCGTGGGTTTGAGTCTCAGTTCCAGCAGGAAATGTAGGTGGGGGAGTGAATAAACTGTGCTTTCTTCCAATCTCATTACCCACAACTGCGGTGCCCTTGAGCAAGGCACCTAACCCCCAATCACTCCCCGGGCACCACAGCAAAAAATGGCTGCCCACCGCTCCGGGTGTGTGTTCACGGTGTGTGTGTGTTTTCAGTACTCACTGCTGTGTGTGTGCGCACTTGGATGGGTGAAATGCAGAGCACAAATTCCGAGTACGGGACACCATATTTGGCTACACATCACTTTTAATATATTGTGCATCCCTGGATGAGCCCTTTAATATGTCACACCCAAACTTCCTTTTTCAATAGGAAGTACATCAACACTTAAGAGAAAACTGCGCTCATCAAGTGATTTCATGGGGTCTATATGCGTTTTAAACCCAAACTTTCACAACATGCATTTCTTTTCGCAATTGCAATAGTGTGACCATATATAGCCAAACTAGGTGTTGGTATATTGATGTTAGTGTTGAGTTACACAATGGCATCCGCTGATGTAATTACAATTATTATACTAAGCTTCTGCGTAACTGGATTCCTGGTGATGGCTATCAGAAGAAAAGCAAATTTGGTGTTGATGGATGACTGTTGAGTAAGTGGGCGAATTCCCATGCTGGCAGTGACCAGTTCTTGGTTATAGATCTACATCCAGGTCACAACAGGGACAGCAGCTTTCCTCTACGAGGGAGCACATCAGCTGGGAGATCAGAGAAATTAATAAAGTATGTTTTGAGGACAGGGCGCAATGGGACTGCAGAGCTCCATTCAAAGCACAATGGCAGGATTATAGTCTTAGGGTGAGATGAGCAGGAAATCAGACCGTTTCGAAGCAAAACAGCCTGAAATTGCCTGATTATCCAAGCTTATAGGCTCGCTTTTCTCAGATGTGCCTCTTTTTGCTCTCCTCGTATATGAATAAACTGAATGACAGTGTAAATAATAGCATTAGTGCTCACAGCAGTCTGATTTGTTTCTCTCACTGCAGGAAAATCTCCAGACACTGGGTTCGGAGATCGAACGACTAATCAAACAGCAAAGGGTGCCGGATGACACAGCCGGAAGGAAGTGAAGTCAGTCGAGGGGAAGGCTGTTACAGTAAATAACACGCTGTTCAACTGAGCCCGTTGCAAAACGATGTACTCCGTTTGAGATCAAAACAGTGCTCTTTTCATCAGATAAGTTCAGTCTGATACATACACTGGAGGCACAGTTCACGATGAGGACTGCGCCAGAGATACTTGCGTGACAAATGAATGAGTCTGTGCTCACTCTTCTTCACATCGTGCCCAGCATCCAACTTTCCTCTCTTCGCCATCCCCTGTGATGTAGCCGCCTCACCCGTGCCTTGATGAGTCAAGTTCATCAGGTTCAGAGCAGAATTGCAGTCCTATGTCCAACGACCTGATGTATGAAGTAGATGAATGACTCATAAATGTGACCCCACGCTCTTTTTGAAGAACAAAATGTGCTGGAATAATGGAGACCTGACGATTCTGCAGCTCTTTGGAGGCTTTCAGAGGCTTTTCCTCTATTCACGGCGCTGCAGGTTAATGGCCGCTCCTCCCCGCTCTCATTTCCCCCTCATGCAAACGTGCCAATTAATGAATGTATTATGTAATGAAAAGGACCCTTGTGTGTAATCCCACAATCTCTGACCCAGGAGTGTGGGCAACATTCCCCTTTCCTGCTGCTGCTAGGTTACCGCTACACCCGGATAGCATTATCTCTCGCGAAGCACTTGGGCGAGAAGGGCCATGCCAAAAAATACAGCTCTTGCTCTGTCTCATTATGAAGTTAAACACATTAATCAGAATAAGTAACTACATCTCAGAAATTTTGATTCATCCAGGGCTAGTCTTAAGGGAGCTTGCATTTTTTATTATCAGTTTGTTCTATCTGGATTAAGTTGTAATTAAATATTATTGTTATTTTTCCCCCTTCTACCTCTGCTTATATGTTTTCTGTAGAAACAAGCTTGTAATTATTTTTATGTTCTATGACGTTGCATTTGAAGAGCCAATTGCTCCCCAAAGAGACGTAGAGTGTAACATCCCCGTGAAATGAAGGAGATATTGTAAATATTAAGGGCAAAAGTGCAATTTTAACCCCCCTTTTTGTTTGTTTAACTGTGCCGTAATCGGCCTGGCCAGCCTCCCATCTAAGACTCCTGCAAAATATCCTGTTAGCATCCAATTCCGTTGTGATGTAACCATATGGCACGCAACATCGTGCAGAGCTGAATCTATTCCAACCGCTGAATTGCAACTGCCAGAGGCATCACTGTTCTGCTTCTCACTCCGTCCTTTTTTGCAGGGGTGCATGATGAAGAATTTCCCCATTGGATGCTGCTGATGGATTCAATCGTGTTCACCTTTTAGAGCTTGTGAAAGGCAGCCATGCATTGATTGGCAGATCTCAGCCGGTTTACCAACCATTTTAGTGCCATTCTCACTAGGTTTTCTCCCTCTTGAGCCGCTACTGAAAGTAAAATCATGCCATACACTGTGATAAAGGGTTTATAATAACTTGACATACTGCAATATAAGATTGTCAAGGTCATATCAGCTGTCCCAACATTGAGAGCTTGTGCTGTAGCTCTCAGCACTCCCAAACACATTGCACACATTCCGGAAAAAAACGCAGGATAAAGGAAATTATGCAATGCTAGCAGAAAAATAAGCATTTACACACAGCCCTTAATGGCGAAATGAAGAGACTCTAATCTGTCGATAATTTATCAGTGTGCTTTACATTCATAATTTATTTAATGTCTCAAAATAGAAGAAAGATCTCTTGAAGTATGTTTGTATGTATGTGAATGGTGAATTGAAACTGATGACAAAAAGAAAAAAATCATGTGTTGATTCTGTTGGTCTGTAGCTTGTGCTCTGCTTGATTGTATAGTGAGTGAAACTGTGATTATAAACTTGTAGATATATTGTACAATGGTCCAATGTTTTTAAACTTCTGGAGACTTCTGTATATATGGCGTTTAAAGGGGATTAAAATGAAAATATTATAATCGCTGAAGTCATTTTCATTTTTTTAATGCAAGATTGACACTTTTAATCTATTTTCTATGATGTATGTGTATGTGAAATATAGTTATTTTTTATCTATAATATTTTTTTATTTTTAAATAATATAATTATAGAAATTTTAGATATATATAGATATTTTGCATATCAACATTGAAAGATCTGGGAGTGTTTTCTCCCTGTTATAAGCCTATTTATTCAAGATTAAATGGTTAGTTGCATTTTTATTACTCCGTTTAATCTTTCATTTTCCCTGCTGTCTGCAGCCCTATCAGAGCTTC